>PISX010012810.1:0-61035 GCA_004024625.1 Mellivora capensis
GATTCCCCCCCCCCCCTTCTGTATTTGAGATGCCCGTGAACTTCCAAGTAAGTCAGGTCAGAAATTCCATTTCTATGTCTGGACCTCAAACAGAATTTTTTTTTTAAGATTTTATTTATTTATTTGACAGAGAGAGGGAGAGATCACAAGTAGGCAGAGCAGCAGGCAGAGAGAGGGGGGAAACAGGTTCCCTGCTGAGCAGAGAGCCCAATGCAGGGCTTGATCCCAGGACCCTGAGATCATAACCTGAGCTGAAGGCAGAGGCTTTAACCCACTGAGCCACCCAGGTGCCCTCAAACAGAATTTTTAAATGGAGATCTCGATTTGATTATACTATATGTTCCAGTTACTATCACTACATAAGTTTCCCTAAACTTAAGGGAAAGGATGAATCATTTTAGTATGCTCTTAGAATCTAGAAGTAAGAACACAGAAGAGACATAGCAGAGATGGCTTGCCTCTGTTCCATGATGTTAAGCCAAGGCTCAGAGGATTTGAAGGCAGGAGGGCAACTAGACAAATGTGAACTAAAATCTGCCAGCTCCTATGCTCAAGGTCTGGTGCCCAAGCAGGAAGAGCCTGAAGTCTCAGACTGCCACTGGAACAGACAGCCTTTCTCTGGGCTGTCTCCTCTGCCTCCTGGCAACTTCAGGAAAGTCAGTCACCAAGTCTCAGTTGGTGACGGAATCTTCCCCACTGTGGGACAAAAGACCTTACTTTGTATGTCTACTTTGTATGTCTAGGCCTTGGAAGTTACTCAGAATCCATCCCGTTGCATACTTCTGGTATATAAGCAAGTCAGAGTTCTACCCCCATTCCAGAGAAGGGTAATTGAATTCTACCTGTTAATGGGAGAGTAGCAATATTCTAGAAGGGCTGATAAGAAAGGGACTATGTTTGTGGCCATCTTTAGAAAATACAATCTCCCACAGTATGTACATCACCGAAGCCCCTAATTGTGGATCAAAAAACCTCAGAGGAGAACACAGTAGAGGGTCTCCAACTTGGGTGTGCATTCAGAATCACCTTCAGCGTTTGCTCAAACTTAGATGGTTGCTGAGCCTCACCTCCACCAGGTTTCTGACTGGGTAAATAGGGCTTGAGATTCAAGGGCCTGAAATGTTAACAAGTATCAGGTGATGTTGACACTGCTCATTCAGAGCACTTCCTTGGAGAGCCACTAGAATATAACAAGAGGAAAAGGAGGCTGAGAAAAACTTGAAGAGATCCAAGTAAAATGGAATGAGCCAGTGAAGTCTACTGAAGTCTACTGCTTATTGCATGTAGTGAGGGTGTGGGGTCACAAAAGCTAAAAGGAGAGAGTGTTCAGAAAGAGGTCAACGGGGTTGGGAGAGGAGTTCTTTCCAGGTTAATTCCATTACCCAAACTTCATTATCTTTCTTTCTTCCTATCTTTCTGAGAGTTTCTAATTTAATTCACCTCAGAATATAGGATTTACTTTTACTTTATTTTGACCTGAATTCTATATGTAGACCCTTCTGGTGGCAGGCACATTTCAAAGTCAAATTTATTTGAATCAGATCTATAAATCAAATAATATGTCATAGGTAAAGGGATTGAAAGCTTCTAATTTTCTAATTTTACAAAGGGTGGTAATAACCCATTATTACAGAGGATCAAAGATCAATTGTATTTTACATGACATGACAGTACCCTCGCACTTGAATCTGAGTACAACTAACCCTACTGCGAATCTACGTGTAAAATAAAATCGTGAAGTCAAACTAACATTCTGACTGAAAACTAACCAAGGAATTTTCTGGTTTCCTTACACTATATCCACCCTTCTTTGCTCACCGCATTGTCACTCCATGTTCGGTATGAGACATAAATAGAGCCTAGTCTAAGCAAAGGAAATATTTCTAGACAAAACTGTTGGAATTACACCTTCTTGTGTAAGGGACTGGAGAGAAGGCTGTTACAATTTTGTGGGAAGTGTTTCATTTGGCATTGAAAGTCTCCTGTTGGTTTAAAAATGGAAGAGAAAATAAAGAGCTCATGATGACATCAATAAGAGACTTGAAATAAACAAATGTCCTTGTGAATGCCTCTACTTCAAGGTGAATAATTTACATCGTTCTACGGAAAAGGAAGTCCCACAATCAGTTAACATATAAGTTACATATTTTGCACTCTGACACAGTTTCTCAATTTTCTTGTGGTGGTAACTATTCTTTTATTTGATGATAAAACTTCCACAGACATTTCAGTAAGAAAACTCATATGTATCCTGTCATATCTGCTTTTTGTTTCTACCTACAATTCCAGAGACAGGTCAAGACGGAATATGAGGGACACCTGGGTGGCTCAGTGGGTTAAAGCCTCTGCCATCCGCCCAGGTCATGATCTCAGGGTCCTGGGATCGAGCCCCGCATCGGGTTCTTTGCTTGGCAGGGAGCCTGCTTCCCCCTCTCTCTCTGCCTGCCTCTCTGCCTACTTGTGATCTCTACCTGTCAAATAAATGAATAAAATCTTAAAAAAAAAATACGGAATACTAGATGTATTACAGGGTCTAAAGTGAAGGCTTTATCCCCCACTACAGTTTTATAATAATATTTTTATTAATAATGTCCTTGCATAGGTCCCCTTTTAAATTAATTTGTATTTCATTTTAGTAAGAAAACCTATCCCCACTCCTCACAAGTCAGAGCTTGCTGCTTGGGGACAACGACTGCATGCTAAGGCTAAAGACCACAGGAAGAATTTCTACAGATTGTACCATCCATTGGCAACCAGGCTGATTAAATCCATACCGCTTCCCTCTGACAGGGTACAGATGAGAAATGGGGCCCCTAATCCTCAGCCTGCTCACCCCCAGATTGGCTCAGGAGCTTACAAAGGGCAGGGCGCTCATACGGTAGATGCTGATCATTGCCAGCCATGGACTGGGAGTGGGGAGAGGGAGAGAAGGAGACAGAAGGAGACGGGCCAGGGGTGTGGAAGCAGGACCAGACAGGCACTTAACGGTTCTGTTTAAGGCAGTGAGATATTGGCAGAATTGCTGAACTAGAAGGTAGAAAATGAGCGTTCTCTACATGTTAATAAACACCAAGATGAAAAGGAGAATTAGCTACCCATGTTGATGATAAAAAGAAAAAGCAGAGTCTTTTGCAAAACAAAACAAAACAAAATAAAAAACAAAAACAAAAAAAAGGGAGAGGGAATTCCTGAAGAACGTTGATAAGATTATTTCCAAGTTAAGCTGATCTGTACTATTTCCTTTCAGCTACTCAATTATTTGTATCTCTTTTTAAAAATAGTAGGGCATTATAATTGTCATTTGTTCCCATCTGTCACACACAAGGCTGGAAAACTTGAATTTTCCTGTGTCCCTCCGTGGCCAGGCATGCACTCTGAGCCAGCCCAAGATGCCCGCTATGTCATTTTCTCTTCTCACCACGCATTCGCGCAATTACTCAATTCTTACAAGCAGGCAAGAAAACAGATAAACAAGTAGCGATAGACTCTCAAGAGGAAGAAGATCAGGATCGTCTTAATGTTCCCAAGTACAACATAAAAGAGTTTTCAGACTCTGAGACTGTTTCATCCACTTTGTAAAAGCAATAAGGTAGAAAAAGATATGCTCATTTCTATTTCAATAATAGTGTATGTCAGGATCGTTTTGCATGAAGGTTAGCAGAACCATCCATCATTTCAGCCAAACTGCATATTTTCTTGTTTAGCATTGATAGAT
Source organism: Mellivora capensis (assembly GCA_004024625.1). Lineage (NCBI taxonomy): Eukaryota > Metazoa > Chordata > Mammalia > Carnivora > Mustelidae > Mellivora > Mellivora capensis. The sequence goes on from PISX010012810.1 coordinate 3,716, forward strand.
TTTTATTTTAACCTTAGAAGTTCCTCTCAAGGGACTCTATTAGGGACGCTGTCATTTTTTATTCTGCTCTGTTACTTCTCCTTTGTAAACTTTGATGTATGCAGACAACACATTCTGGCTAGGGAAATTTAATTAGGTAAGTCTACAAATTAATTGTTGCAATTAGACTGCTTCTAACTGCCTGGTGTTATGAATTTATTTATGTGGTAATTATTATCAGATGTCTGGGATAAAAGCCTGCAGAGCTAAAGGTGCTACCTTTCAGATATATACACAGTACTACACATTAATTAGCCATAAAAAATAAAAATAAATGCAAATATTTAAAAAAATGAAGAAGAAAGAAAAAAAAAACTTGCCTTCATAGTACTATGCACATACAGATTCTGACAAACAACTTGTTAATAAAACCTAAAGCGGATTGTTTTCTTTGTATATTGGCAAACTTCAAAATGTTAGACATTATATAAATAACCATGAAACAATTTGCTGGTGCATAAACTAGATGGAAACACAAACTTCAAGTCTATCCTATAAAAGGCATCTGGTTTTTGTCTGTTTGTGGCAATAATTACAACGGTGTACTTGAAGAAATTGTTGACTTTCAGTAAATTTTGTGTCATATATTTAAGATCACTGACCAGGACACATTTTGGAGAGCTCCCAAAGGAAATAACAATTGCACTTCAAGTTGTCATCTCATATTTTTGCTTCTGCAATGGGAGAAAAGGCAGATCTAATACCATAATTTGAAAGAAAGCAAGAAGGGAGAGGCCACTACCAGTGGAAACAGAAGCTGATGCCCAGGAGTTTGAAAGCCCAGTATGAGACTGAGAATGAATCACTAGTACAAATGTAAACTGGTGTAATCTTCCCGAAGGGCAATTTTGAAATGGATTCCTGCTCACTTGAGAAGAGTCATAATCTTTGACCCAGGAATTCAAAAAATGGGATCCGATCTTAAATAAATATCAACTTTTTAAAATAACAAATACTCAGGGCACCTGGGTGGCTCAGTGGGTTAAGCCTTACCTTCAGCTCAGGTCACGATCTCAGGGTCCTGGGATCGAGCCCCACATCAGGCACTCTGCTCAGCACGGGCCCTGTTTCCCCTCTCTCTCTGCCTGCCTCTCTGCTTACCTGTGATCTCTGTCTGTCAAATAAACAAATAAAATATTTAAAAATAAATAAATAAACAAATACTCATCTCAGTGTCAATACTAATAATCCTCCAAATCAAAGCAATTTATGTGATCATTGTTATCATTATTATTATCTATTCAAAAATTGGAATATGCAGCTCTTCATTTATAACCACATTTAACAGTTTTTTCTTTTTTTAAACAAATATTTCCTAATCCCCTATTGTGTACAAGATAATTTTCTTTTTCCTTTTTTTCTTTAAGATTTTATTTATTTGACAGAGAGAAAGAGTACAGGCAGGGGGAGCAGCAGGCAGAGGGAGAGGGAGAAGCAGACTCCCTGCTGAGCAGGGAACCCGATGTGGGACTCGATCCAGGACTCTGGGATCGTGACCTGAGCTGAAGACAGATGCTTAACTGAGCCACTCAGGGGTCCCTACAAGACACTTTTCTATGCAATCAAGCCAGAAAGAGAAAACTTCCTTCGTTCAGAGATCTTATACAGCTTTGAGGGAAGATACACACTTTGCAAGTAAAAATAATAATGTTATTTATATATTAATAATAATGTTATTATTTCAGAACAATATCTAAGTGGTAGGAAAATGAAGCAGTGTAAGGTACTGAGAGGTTCTGGTGTGGGAGCATACTCTGCTCTAGACAGAAGAGATGGAAAGGCCTTTCTTATTTATTTATTTATTTATTTATTTATTTATTTATGAGAGCATGAACACACTTGAGTGGGAGGAGGAGAGGGAGAAGGAGAAAGAGAATCTGAAGCAGACTCCTGGCTGAGTGCAGAGCCCCATGTGGGGCTTAATGTGGGGCTTGATCTCACCACCACAAGATCATGACCTTGAGATCATGACCTGAGCTGAAACCAAGAGCAGGACATTGAACAGACTGAGCTACCCAGGCGCCCCAAGGAAGGGCCTTTCTAAACTGGTGGCATTTGACAAGAGACACAAAGAAGTGATTAGTGAATAAAATACTGGAAATGAAAGGAACCCCCCCCCAGTATTTCATCTATTTTACTTAATACTAATCTGCCTGTATTTTGCAAAAAATAAAAATAAATAAATTGAGATGTTACAAAATAAGATAAAAATCTAAGAAGCTAAATATTTAATAGTTTCAAAAATAAAATGTATAAATATTTTATGACATCAGCTGTTCCACACATTCATAAATTCAAAGGACAAACAAGGATCATCCTTCCAACAGAAAGGATTAGCTAATAAAATTATTAGTGGGAAGTTACGGTTTGAAAATAAGCTTGTCATCTCACACAATGAAGAAACTTTAATTAATCCTAAAAATGTCAAAGGTCACATTATATAGTGTAGTTACTGAAAATCAAAGTTCATTTATGCTGTCATTAGTTTGTACCAAAGATTATTGTATGCCAAGTTTTCCCACCAAGTTTGTTCTATCCATTAGTGAAGATGAGAGTGAGAAGGGATTTTTGTGCTAACTCTGAATATTTCTTTCTGACTCTTCTAATAATCCTATTTCTTGTTAGAAATCTTGGAAGAGATCTTTTGGAAAACCTTTTTTTTATAGGTTTAATTTGGTATTTTTGAAGGGACTACCGTGTTTTTGTAGAGAGGAAACTCTAGTTTTCAGTTTCCAAAAAGACCTGCAGTTTATCATTTTTTGTGTTTTTCATGGATAGATAAACTGCCTGAAACTATAGAAATACTCTGACATTTATATTCTACTCATTCAAGATATCTTTGAGCTGAAATGAGAGTCTTAGACAATCTGCAGCATTGTAGTCTATTGTTATCTGTAGGCTGGAACCATACCAGACGTGTACATGGGTTTTTTTTCTTTTCATATACGTTTTTTAAAAGATTTTATTTATTTATTTGTCAGAGAGAGAGAAAGAGTGAGCACAAGCATGGAGAGCAGCTAGGAGCCCAATGTGGGGCTCCGTCCCAGGACTCTGGGATCGTGACCTGAGCCGCAGACAGTCGCTTAACCGACTGAGCCACCCAGCCATCCCTTCTTTTCATGTACATTAATACATTAAACAATTGAGTTTTTTTTAATCTTATTTCAAAACACCAATAATTCCAATTTCAGATTATTTTTATTGGAAAAATGACAGTGTGGTGCTAACAAAAATACCAGAATTTCACTTCATGAGAATAGCAGATATGCTGTAATCCTGGGGCACAGAAAATCAAGTGTTAAAGCTCTGAGGTGGGAATGACCAAGGACACAAATGTCCCCAGAGTGTCATCAAAAGGAGAGGAAAAGGGTTGGATCTTTCACTGGAGCTGCAAGCAAGGAGACAAGACAGAGGGCCACATGGGTGCATGTCAATAGTTTGTATTTTATTCTAACTATTCTGTTTGCATAAATTTGTAATCTCACTGAAACCTGTTAATGATGTGGTGGAAAGTTGCCATAAGGACACAAAATTATTACACAACATGGTTTTTTACTATGACATAGGAATTTTTTAGAAAATAGAATAAAAATTCAACCAAATGCAAACAAGTTTCCTATAGGTGGGGGATCATGTATGTTCATAATTGTCTCCACTTTTCTCACACTGAAATCTTTTTCCAATCAGTATGTGTTGTCTTTTAATGAGAAAGCAAACTTTTAAGAAAATCCATGATACTCCAAATTACACGGGGAACTTTTAAACAGATGATCCGACACCTGGTGGAGTTCGTTCACTAACCATGAGAGAACTACGTGGGAACTGAGGGAAAAAAAAATGAGGCAACACATAGACCCCAGATCCCCAGATCAGAAGCTGGTTGGATTGTGCCCTGCAGCTCATTCCCCAGGTATGTCCTACAGAGCTGCAGCTCCCTTGGGAAACACTATAGAGTTCCCTTTTGGAAATGCTAAGATATATTCACGGATATAAGTGAATAAATCCAGGAGTGAAGAACATAGAAGAATTTTATTTAACTCTGGTTTTTTTTTTTAATTTTTAATTTTTTTAGAGTAATCTCTACACCCAACGTGGGGCTTGAACTCATGACCCCAAGAACAAGAATCACATGCTCTCCCGAATGAGGTAGCTAGGCTCCACTTAACTCAGGCTTTCCAGAACTTTTTTTAGCCAGAGGAGAATTCCTTAACTGTGTTCCTTTCATAACACTTTGGGGACTGATTCTGAGGAACAGAAGTTTGAGAAACACCACCCTGGCATACCACCTCTTGAAGCCATCCTGCTTAGCCTGTGACTTGTAACTAAATGAGATGAAGAAACTTCTTTCACTCATTAGTCTGATCAGTAACGGAGGCCAATCTGCACTAAACTAGGGCTTTATCCTTAGGCCTTTAACGGACTAAGAGTCATCTATATTTAAGTTGATGAAAATATTTGAGTTCAATCTCCACTTTTCAATACCAAAAAACCCAATACACTATTAGAAATGAGATTGGGGAATGGATTTGGTTAAGAAAACAGAAATGGGAAATGGAAAAGAAACCAAATCAGTGTATGCTTTAATCATCCTAACTTAGCAACTACTTTTCCTTTTCTCTCAATGTTCCTGAAATCATAACCCTCCTCTCCCCATCTAACTAATTCTGGGTAAACTTCATGAGTTGCAGTGATGTTTATGCTGCCCCTCATAACGTTAATGAATTACTGTCAATCCTTCATCATCTCTGCCATCTGTTTTCTCTACCTCCAGCTATGCCCCATCCCATGCACACTCCCACCCAGTGTCCACACAGATCCTTTCATTGTAATAGCCACAGAGATACTCATCTTTGGTTACTTTGGGGACAGAGCCGGCACTATAACATTTGTTCATCCTTTATCAGCGTGAGGTGTGTCAAAACTCCTGACCAAAGATAAAATGCATGGTGGCAACTGAGGTCAGAGCAATATATAATCATTCATGGTACAGAACAGTCAGTTCTGAATAGCACTTTAGAATGGTTACTGGCCGAGAGAATTTGCACTAAAACTCGCTGGCCAAGAATGTGCAAAGCAGTCTGCTGCTGCTCTCAATTCTTTGGCTCAGAGCATGAGCTAGCACTCAAACCAGGGGGGAGGAGGGATGTATGTATAGATGTACTATGAGAATACTGAAAGGGACTGCTTTATCTGTATATACCAAAAAATCATTCAGAGAGGAAGAGATTTATTCTGAACGGGCACTTTGCAAGGATGATGTAACACGGGGTCGACCTATCCTCCAAGTGGCTTTTACGGTGAAATACTCCCAAGGCTGATTTTGTTCTCCTTGTGCCCTCATAGAATGATACGTAGGAAGAAATGTAGTTTATTACATCATAGTCTGTCAACCTAAATTAGACACTTAAATTCCAGGAATGAAAACATGCTATGAGTTGGGGAACCTGGGTGGCTCAGTCGGTTAAGTGTCTGCCTTCAGCTCAGGTCATGACCCCAAGGTCCAGGAATCCAGCCCCTCATCGCACTCCCTGCTTAGCAGGAAGCCTGCTTCGCTTCTCCCTTTCTCTCTACCACTCCCCCTGCTTGTGCTCTCTCGCTCTTTGTCAAATAAATAATAGAATAAAATCTAAAAAAAAAAATGCTACCAGCCAAAACATAAATAGAACATCAACATTTCAAAGAATATTACATTGTCAGGTGGACCACCCCAACAATGTACCTGCTCTTTGATCTTGGACCTGTCAATAATTGCTCAGGGATTTAGTTTTCTCATCTGCAAAATAAGGATAATTATACTAACTGCCTCACTTCACAGCCTGTGTCAGGATCAAATGTATTCGTCAGTTTCTTTTTAAGCTATCTAGCAATAACATGCACAAAATACTCGAAATAAATAAAAATAACTAACTAAAAGTTATTCAACATAATTTAAATAATAATATAAAAGTCCATATCAAAAAACTTCTATTTGGTCAGTTTGGTTCAGACTCATCAACAGTGTTTTGATTTCTATTTCTATTTTGGCAGACATCTTTGTGATGAATTTATGGACAGGGAAGGGCTGTGTCATGGACTTTTATGCACACAGTTAAGGCTTTTGGTGCATATCAACAAGCTGCTCACTAGTGTCTGAGAATACACAATTTTCACACTAACATTGAGAATCTTCTTTGGGCATTTTTGTCAGTTTTTATGAAAAATTTGTATCTTTTTTGTTTTAAGTTGAATATTTGTAATATTTTAATTGGTTTCCATTGGTCATTTCACTTTCCTTTTATGGACATCCAATTTGAAAGATGTTTGTCTTATTTCCATTGGTTCAGAAGAGCCATTTATAGTTGAAAATATTAACGTATTGTCTGTTGCTAATTTTTAATATTTCCCAGTTTTTCTTTTTTTTTTTTTTTTTAAGATTTTATTTATTTATTTGACAGAAAGAGATCACAAGTAGGCAGGCGGGGGGGTGGGAAGCAGGCTCTCCGCCTAACAGGGAGCCCGATGTGGGGCTCCATCCCAGGACGCCGGGACCAAGACCTGAGCCAAAGGCAGAGGACCTAACCCACTGAGCCACCCACACGCCCCATCTTTTTTTTTATGGCTTTTTAATGCCCAGAAGCAGTAGTGTGTGTGTGTCTGCACGCCTGTGTTTACTTAAGGTACTTACATGTGCTATTCTTTGTCATTATGGCTTCTCCCTTTTGTGTGTGCTCAGAATGAACTTCCCACACAGAACCATGTAAATAAGTACCCACATTTTCTTTTAGGAAATGGTTTTGCAATTTCATTTCTTAATATTTAAATGGAAAATCCATGTGGCACTCATGTTGATTATGACGTGAGTCAAGAAGGGGACTTTACTCATTTCTGAATGGCCTTAGCTGTCATTTAATTCCCACCTTTTATTGGAGGAGGCACGGAATCAGTATTTTCTTTCTCTTCTGATTTAATGGTGGAATGAAGGATGCAGAGAGAAATGTGCTTAGTCAAGGTGATAGTGGGCAACCTCTCCCAGGTGATTTCCACATGTTGCTTGTAGCCAGTACACTTGTAGGGACTGAGGCTCTGAACAGAATACTTTGAAGAACAGCGAGCTTTTGTTAGGTTTGTTTTAATCGAAAAGGAAATTTTATTTTTCAGGTGCAGTTTATGACTGGGCTTAATAAAAACTGTCATCACCTTCAAATTCAGATGGAGAATAACGAACTGCTCTTCTCTGATAGCATGTAAGGAAAGGCTTACAGTATTTTCTAATATGTCATAGCTATAACTGTGAAAACTATGTGCCTTTTATTCAAGCCTACTCTGAGGATATGCTATCAAGTATGCCTGGGCACACACCTTCACCTGCACTCTTCGTAGACGTGCTTGCGAGGTGACGAAATAACCAGACAATGATTTGTTTTTTCAATTCTTACTTTAATGTTTATTTCTATTCATCTAAACAGAATGATTAGATTGCCGTACTCTTTGATTTAAAAATCAAAATAAAGATAATTTATCAGGTCTGGTCAAATTATTTATTTATTTATTAAAATTCCGGTATATTTAACATATAGTGTAATATTAGTTTTACGTATGCAATATAGTAATTCAACAATTCTTTTTTTTTTTTTTTTAAGATTTTATTTATTTATTTGATAGGCAGAGATCACAAGTAGGCAGAGAGAGAAGAGGAGGCAGGCTACCTGCTGAACAGAGAGCCCGATGTGGGGCTTGATCCCAGGACCCCGGGATCATGACCTGAGCAGAAGGCAGAGGCTTAACCCCCTGAGCCACCCAGGCGCCCCTGATTCAACAATTCTATACACTACTCAGTATTTATCACGGTTAAGTGTTCTTTTAATCCCCTTCATCTCTTTCACCATCCCCCACCCACCTCTCCTCTGATAACCATCAGTTTGTTCTCTATAGTGAAGAGTCTAGGATTTTTTTTTGCCAGTCTCTTCTTTTTTCATTGTTCGTTTGCTTTGATTCTTAAATTCCATGCATGAATAAAATCACATGGTATTTATATCTCTCTGACCGACTTACTTCACTTAGCATTATACCCTCTAGAGCCAAATGTTGTCATAAATGACAAGATTTTATTCTTTATAGCTGAATAATATTCCACCGTATGTGTGTATAGTATATATTATATATATATAACTACACATCACTTCTTTTTTGTCCATTCATCTATTGATGCACACTTAGGTTGCTTCCATATCTCGTTATTGTAAACAATGTTATAATAAACATAGGGGTGCATACATCTTTTCAAATTAGTGTTTTTGTATTCTTTGGTTAAATATCCAGTAGTGGAATTACTGGATCATATGGTAATTCTATTTTTAATTCCCACCACAGTGCAAGAGAATTCCTTTTTCTCCACATCCTTACCAACATTTGTTGTTTCTTGTATTTTTTATTTTAGCTATTCTGACAGCTGTGAGGGGACATTTCATTGTGGTTTTGATTTGCATTTCCTTGATGATGAGTGACACTGAATACCTTTTCATGTGTCTATTGACCATCTGTAGGTCTTCTTTGGAGAAATGTCTGTTTGTGTCTTCTGCCCATTTCTAAAATGGATTGTGTGTGTGTGTGTGTGTGTTTTGACTTGTAAAAATTCTTCATATATTTTTAGATATTAACCTCTTATTGGATATGTGATTTGCAAATGTCTTCTCCCATTCAGTAGGTGTGAAAGAGCCTTTTATTTTGTTATATTCCCAGGAGTTTATTTTTGCTTTTGTTTCCCATGCCTTGGGACACATATCTGTAAAGCCATTGCTGTGGCCAATGGCAGAGAAATTACTGTCTTTGTTCTCTTCTCGGGCTTTTATGGTATCAAGTCTCACATTTAGGTCTTTAATTCATTTTAAATTTATTTTTGTGTATGGTGTAAAAAAGTGGTCCAGTTTCATTCTTTTAGGTGGAGCTCTCCAGTTTTCGCAACACCATTTGTTGAAGAGGCAGTCTTTTCCCCATTGCATATTCTTGCCTCTTCTGTTGTAGATTAACTGACTATATAATTATGGATTTATTTCTAGGCTCTCTATTCTGTTCCACTATAGCTTTGTGATATATCTTGAAATCTGGGATTGTGATTCCTCTGGTTTTGTTCTTTATCATAATTGCTTTGGCTATTTGGAGTCTTTCGTGGTCTCATCCAAATTGTAGGATTATTCATTACAGTTCTGTGAAAAATGCTACTGGTATTGTGATAGAAATTGCATTAAATCTGTAGATGGCTTTGGATACTATGGACATTTTAACAACATGCGTTCTCCAAATCCAACACCATGAAATATCTGTCCCTTTTTTTGTGTGCCATCTTCAATTTACCAATGTTTTATAATTTTCAGAGTAGAGGTCTTTCACTTCCTTATATAAATTTATTTCTAGATATCTTATTCTTTTTGGTGCAATTCTAAATGGGGTTTTCTTAATTTCTATTTCTGCTACTTCATTATTACTGTACAGAAATGCAACAGATTTTTATATATTAATTTTGCATCCTATGACTTTACTGAATTCATTTATCAGTTCTAATAGTTTTTTTGGTGTAGTCTTTAGGGTTTTCTGTAGAGCATAGCATGTCCTCTGCAAATAGGGAAAGTTTTACTGCTTCCTTACAAATTTGGATGATTTTTATTTCCTTCTGTTGCCCGATTGCTGTGGCTAAAACTTCCAGTACTTCGTTGAATACAAGTGGTGAGAGTGGTCATTCTTGTCTTGCTCCTGATCTTAGGGGACAAGCTCTCAGGTTTTCCCCATTGAGTATGATGTTAGCTGTGGGTTTTCACATATGGACTTTATTACATTGAAGTATATTTCCACTAAACTTATTTTGTTGAGGGTTTTTATCATGAGTGGATGTTGTACTTTGTCAAATATTGCATCTATTGAAATGATCATATGATGTTTACCCTTTCTCTTATTGATGTGATGTATCACATTGATTCATTTGCAAATATCAGACCACCCTTGCATCCCAGGAATAATCCCACTTGATCATGGGGAATGATTTTTTAAAATATATTGTTGGATTCAGTTTGCTAATATTTTGTTGAGCAGTTTTGCATCTATGTTCATCAGAAACACTGGCCTAGAGTGCTCTTTTTTCTTGGTATTTTTATCTGGTTTTGGTACCACAGAAATGCTGGCCTCATGGAATGAATTTGAAAGCTTTTTTCCTTTTTTTTTTTTAATAGTTTAAGAAGAATAGGTATTAACTCTTCCTCAAATGTTTAGTAGAATTCACAAGTGAGGTCGTCTGGTCCTAGACTTTTGTTTGTTGGGAGTTTTTGATTACTGATTCAATTTTATTGCTGGCAATTGGTCTGTTTAGATTTTCTATTTCTTTATCATTCAGTTTTTGAGAAGTTATATGTTTCTAGGAATTTATATATTTCTTCTATTGTCCAATTTGTTGGCATATAATTTTCATAAAATTCTGTTACAATCCTTTGTATTTCTGTGGTGTTGGTTGTTATTTCTCCTCATTCAGTTCTGATTTTGCTTATTTGAGTCCTCTCTCTTTTTTTTTTAATGAGTTTGGCTAATGGTTTATCAGTTTTGTTGATCTTTTCAAATAACCAGCTTCTGTTCTCATCTATCTGTTCTATTGTGGTTTTTGGTTTATTTGTTTTGATTTAATTTGTTTCTGCTCTAATCTTTATTATTTCCTTCCTTCTACTGGTTTTGGGTTTTATTTATTCTTTTTCTACCTCTGTTAAGTTTAGGTTGTTTGTTTGAGATTTTTCTTGCTTCTTGAGGTAGGCCTGTATTGCTATAAACTTCCCTTTTCGAACAGCTTTTGCTATATCCAAAATATTTTGGACTTGTATTTTCATTTTAATTTGTCTCATGTATTTTTTAATTTCTTTTCTGATTTCTTAGTTCACCCATTCATTGTTTGGTAGCATGTTAGTTAACCTCCATGTATTTTCTTCTTTCCAGACTTTTTCCTGTGGTTGTTTCTAGTTTCATAGCATTGTAGTTGGAAAAGATGCCTGATGTGACTTCAATCTTTTTAAATTTGTTGACACTTGTTTTGTGGCCTAATACATGATTTATTCTGACGAATGTTCCATGTACACTTGAAAAGAATGTGTTTTCTGCTGTTTTAGGGTAGAATGTTCTGAATATATCTGTTAGATCCATCTGGTTCAGTATGTCACTCAAAGCTACTGTTTCCTTGTTGATTTTCTGTTTGGATGACCTACCCATCAACGTAAGTGGGGTGTTAAAGTCCCTACTATTATTGTATTACTATAATCAATTATTTCCTTTGTTTGTTAATAGCTACTTTATGTTTTGGGTGCCCCCATGTTGGGTGCATAATATTTACAATTTTTAAATCTTTTTGTTGGATTGTTCCCTTTATGATTATGTAGTGCCCTTCTTTGTCTCTTAATATAGTCTTTGTCTTAGAGTCTATTTTTCCAATATAAGTACTGCTACCCCAGCCTACTTTGCACTTCTATCTGCGTGATAAATGCTTTTCCATCCCTTCACTTCCAATCTGCATTTGTCTTTAGGTCCAGACAACAATTTTTAAAAGTTTGGTTAAATATCCTGCCTGGAATTACACTGTGAAGGCATTAGGATATCTAACCAAACTTTAAAAATTGTTGCCTGGATATTTCTTCATCTTGTGATGATGTGAGACAGTAAAATGCCTGCATGAAGAGGTGACATGAGGTGAATGGCGTACACATTGTGATATAGCATTAGGCTACTACTGGCCTGATGATCTCTCAGAAGAGGGGTCATCTGCTTCCAGACTGTGACTGGCCTCAGGTAACTGAAACCACACAAAATAAAAACTGTGTGTAAAGTGGGGGGAGGGATACTGTGCCTGAGGACTGAAAGTGAATGAGTTCCTCAAATTAGATAGAAGAGCCTAAAATAGTATATTGAGGACCGAGCTTTGGAAACACCATATTTTCATGCAGAGAAAGATAACATCATGGTTGGGAGAAAGGTAGATTTTTTTTGTTACTCCTTTTCTAGCATCTATTCACTCTTCTGTTACTTTCATTTACTCTTTCCCACCACTCATGTTACTTTCATTGAAGTGAATGCCCACCTCCACCCTCAGCCTAGGGAGACGGCAAATGATCCACATCTTGCCAATCAGACCTCTACATTCTTTTTTTTTTTTAAAGATTTTATTTATTTATTTGACAGACAGAGATCCCAAGTAGGCAGAGAGGCAGGCAGAGAGAAGAAGGGAAGCAGGCTCCCTGCTGAGCAGAAAGCCTGATGCGGGGCTTGATCCCAGGACCCTGGGCCGAAGGCAGAGGCTTTAACCCACTGAACTATCCAGGCGCCCCAGACCTCTACATTTTTGATGTTACCCAATTAGAGTGACCAAGTCACAGTGGTATTTTTAGTGGGCATTCTGGAAGAGATTTGTCTTCTTTACCTCTGGATCTAAATATATAAGCATGTGGATTCAGAACTACTGGCAAGCCTTTTTAAACCATGAGCCAACCAGAAAAGCATCACCTATAAACAAAGAAGAAGAAGCTAGTCCGGATTACAACCTGTGAGCTGTGAGCCTTGGACAGAGCTTCGTCCAGAGCTCTGTTTATATCTAGAATTTTCAGTTCTGTAAACTACTGAATTAATTGTTCTCACCCCAGCAAATGACTTTGGGATTGGGGCTCTCTGTTACTTGAGACCAACTATAATGATACAGAACATATGTGTAAACTTTCTTTTTATTTTGTGGAATTGGATGTGAAAAGTGATAAGCAGGACATTGTCTGCTTTCCTTAAATCACTTTCTGAAATTTTAATAGCTGCCTTGGGGTGGACATTGGTGGCAGTTACACATTATTCAGATGGTTAACTGTTTATCAACAGGATTAACTCTTCTCATGATATGTATTTCCATATTGTATGTATGCATGTATGGTACATACAGATGTCTAGGTACACATGTATATATGTGTTAACCTGTACTTTTTCTGAAACAAACCCAAATTAATAACATGAAAATTATTAACTTTTTAATTATAAAAATAACATATTTTAGACTCAGTTTTAAAAAAAATAAATTTCTAAGTATAATTCAGGACTTTTTTTGTTTATATAGGATTTGCTTAAACTTTTCTGGGTATTATCATCAAGAATGAGAAAATCAATTCATGATGCTATTTCTCTTTTAATTAGAAGACATTCATTCCTCAACCCAGTGCTTCAAAACATCAGAGGAATATGATATCAAAAGTCATTTGAAAGCTTTCATTTGTCCTTTCCTCATTTTATGAGTGACACAGATTATCAAATGTCTGATAACAATTTTCCAATTAAATACTCCCACTTTGCAATTGTACTTCACTTACTTTTTTCATTTGCTTCACTTTTCTTATTGGGGACAGGAATAAACAGACACTGGTAATCATGCACAAATTGACACTGTAGGATTTTCTTTTTGGCATATGTGCTTTTTAAAGTTTGGACAAGATGATGAAACAAAGTGCTCACCAAGTTGAGATTTACAAGACCATAATTCTAGCTATTAGGATGGTAAGCATGAGGTTGATGTCTCTAGAAACAGGGAAATAACATATGTAAGAACATTAGTGAAATGTTGACTCTAACGTATTTTTGTCTCCTGATATGTTTAATGGTTTTAAGTATATAAATACACCACTAGGCAAAGCCAAAAGTTCTCAGTTTGGGTTCTGATAAGTTCACTGATTTTCCTCTTGACAATAAAAATTGAGGATGTTTCTAAACATTTAGAGTAAATGTTTAAGTGACAATAAATATCCTGGATGTTTTCTATTTGGGAAAAGAAGGGAAGTTTTGCTTTTAGGGAGAGATAGCCACAGAACCTATGGAAATGCAAATAAGAAATTTATCTCATATTTTGCTTTCACAGATGATTAAAATATATTTTATTAGGAACACTATATATCCATTACTAATATATTCTGTCCACAGATTAGGGTCTCCAACAGAAGTCTTTAGAAAAGAGCACCAGATGAAAAACCAAATGATCTTAGGGAACAAAGAAGACTTAGAGATCATCTGACCCAATCCTCTAACTTCATAGTTGAAGAAACTGGAGCCAAAAGAGGTTAAGTAACTTAGTCAAGGTCATGCCACTAATTATTGTCAGAGTTAGGAGCCAAAAGGACCCTATTTTATTTTTAATTCTGCTTCTGATGAGCTTCATGATGTAAACCAAATACAAAATTTCTTAGTACTTTAGCTGCTTCTGTTTAAAAGAGAGTTAATAACCCCTGGTTTCTCCATATTTCAGAAGCATACTGTTAGAGTTTGTGTGAGTCACACGCAAAGTATGTCAGTTTCTGTGAAAAGCAAATTATTCATTTCCAATCTATCATTTAGGATTCTTTGATAATATGCAACAGAAAACACATACAGCTGATCCAAGCAAAAGTGATTTGACCAGAACAATATGAAGGGGCTCAGAGACTGAAAGGGGATGTTGAATAACTGGCCTGGCACAGATAAGAATGTGTGAGCTACAGCAGGCATTGGAAGGAATAGCTCTTACCTAACACCGATGCTGAAATGATTCCTTTCCAGCTCTCCCTTCCACCAGTGAGTGCTCCTCCTGGGATCCAAAACTCTCTCTGGAAGGGAGAACTGATTAGCTCAGATTAGATCACAAACGTACCTTCATTCCACCAACAGAGCAGTGAGAGAAATCTACCGCAAAGAGTCTCCAAAGCCCTGTTAGCTTCCTTAGCAAGAAGAAAGCGTGCCCCAGTTCCAAGCCTTCCAAGATGGCACATAAGGAGGGAAAGGTAAATTACTCAGAGAAAATGAAGATGCTGTTAGGAAGAGAAAATTATGTACTGACTAACCAAAAACATAACGAATGTTTACTATGACCACCATATTTCAGTTGACTGATGAATTTTGTATTTGATGAGCTAGTGCTGGAAATCAAAACTATAAACTTAGGCCATGTGTACTTGATAAAAGAACAACTTGGTATTGTTCTGATGGCTAATTCAGAACACTCAGCAAGACAGTGAGTGTGCCAATGTAAGAAAGCCAGAGTCACTGAATGGACTTTTAAATGGTCAGTTTGCTGATTATGTAGGTATGACCTGCTTTTATGATTCTTTTAATGCAATTATCAATGAATGTTAGCTAAGATTTAAGGGATAAAGGAAATGTTTCCATTTGAATTAGGTCTAGACACTAGACGCAGCACCTGTTGATCAAGAAACTAGTACAACAGGGGCGCCTGGGTGGCTCACTGGGTTAAAGCCTCTGCTTTCGGCTCAGGTCATGATCCCAGGGTCTTGGGATCAAGCCCCGCATCGGGCTCTCTGCTCGGTGGGGAGCCTGCTTTCCCCTCTCTCTCTGCCTGTCTCTCTGCCTACTTGTGATCTCTGTCAAATAAAAAACAAAACCAAAAACCAAAAAACAAACCTTTAAAAAAAAAAAAAGAAGCTAGTACAACCTGACCGTCTACCAACTTGACTGAACTTAGTATATAAACACCTCAATGCACCTCCTAGACCTGAAAGACACAGGATAGTCAATCAATTCTCCCACATCAGGTTCAAATAGCTCATTTCTCCTAGGCTGCAGCAGCAATCATTTTATTAGAAAGACTGAGGATCTTGGGACACCTGACTTTAGTCAGTAGCTCAGTCAGTAGAACATGTGAGTCTTGATCTCATGGTTGTAGGTTCGAGCCTCACATTGGGCGTAGAAGTTACTTAAAACCAAAATCTTAAAAAAAAAAAAAGACTGAGGATCTTGAGCAAAATCTTCTTTCCCATCTCTGGCTTAAATTTATTCCCTTCTAAGGAAAAAAAAAGGATATTTCTAAAAATGTTAATGACAGTGTGAATTTATTTTTCTTAAACATATGTATATACAAATTTGAAGATCCTAAGCTAAATAATAGATAAGAGTGAAAAGTAACTTTCTTGGGGCGCCTGGGTGGCTCAGTGGGTTAAGGCCTCTGCTTTCATCTCGGGTCATGATTCCAGGGTCCTGGGATGGAGCCCGGCATCGAGCCTGGCATCGGGCTTTCTGCTCAGCGGGGAGCCTGCTTCCTCCTCTCTCTCTCTGCCTGCTTCTCTGCCTACTTATGATCTCCATCTGTCAAATAAATAAATAAAATATTTTTTTAAAAAAGTATCTTTCTCTTTAAATGCCATGTTAAGATTTCTCCCACTGCTTGTCCCCAGCTCACCCCTGAATTCCACTATCCTTGGGTCACAGTTCATTTCAAGGACAGCGTGATCTTTGAAAACAAGCAAGATCATATTCCTTCTCCAAAAGAAATTCTTCACTGGCTCCTCATAACCTTCAGCTTGGCATGAAACTTCCTTCACACCAATGCATCCAGAGGCCCTCAGGGTCAACTCTCTGCTGTCCTCTCATCCTCGGCTGTCCTTATTTGCCACGGCAGTGCGCTCTATAATCACACATGCACAGCTCTTTGAGGTCTTCCAAACTTGTCTTGCTTCTGTTTCCTCCACTAGAACTCCTTTCCTCCTTACTTACTAATCCATCCCTCCTTCTGGTCTCCACTCTAGATACCATTCCCTGATCCAAATCCTTTCTTTGATTAACTTTGTTCATTATGGAATTTTCAGCTCAGTTGTCTTCCCTTCCAGAAACTTTTCGTGACCTTCTCAGTTTTCAGTAGGAGACCTCATCTATGTCCTTCTAATAATGCTGTCTGCAGAGCTACCATCATCAGAGTTCCCATAACCCTGTACCATCTTTGTATTCATGAATCTACCTCTTCTATTAAAACTGTGAACTCCTTACACAACAGGAAGTGTTTCTTATCCCTCTCTATACTTCCAATGTCTAACACAGTATCTGACACAAACTGTGTGGGAAATGTATGTTTCCTGCAGACAACAGAAGCACTATTTTATGGCTAAGGAGGCATCATTATCATGCCCATCCTCATCTTTCGCCATGACTGGAAGTAGGTTTTATCATCTGTCTATTATCCCCAGGCTGAGGAAAGGATAACTACATCTTTACTACTTAAAGGCAGATTGCAAGGCGATGCTCTACCATCCCTGCATACAGAATTGGGCTTGAGAACAGTTATCCAGTCATCTGGCCTTTCCCACCTGGAATGGGTGATGACTCTAAGCTTTTCATTCAGCTTGAAAACCTCAGAAGACTTATCTCACGGGACCTCAGGGGATGACTTGAAAAGCACTGGCTTGAATTCTTACAGAGTCTCTGACAGAGAGACTAGAGGGTACAAAACCAGACAGCCTGGCCTGCTCTCATGATGATTTGATTTGATGATTTCCCAGTGGAAAGCAAAGGACAGGTATGAGGGCAGGCTGTGCCTGGTACTTTTTAGCAGCATAGATGCTGTGGCCCCTGGTGCACAAGGGCTCAAAAACAAAAACAAAAACAAAACAAACTAATGATAAGCGAACACCTCTCCTGCAGTGAGGTATGTGCAAACGGATGAGGAGAAGGCCTCTGGAAAGGAAAGAACTGTACTGTGATGTTAAAGGCTACTAATCTTTAGGTCTATTTCCCCTTTCTCAGACTTACTGACTAGCACTGGTGAGGCTGCAGAAAGATGAGGTTAGCTGAACAGTCAAGTTCCTGGGTCTCGGGGAGGATGAGCACCAGCATTCCTGTGCTTTTGTTTGCGTCTTGCACAAGAGCCTTTCTCCACGCTAATTCACCAGCAGCGGGTCCAGAACTTCACACAATACAACATATTTTTAAAAGCTGGCATCATTTGGATTTCCTACTCAGAGCAAATTTGAAAAGTTGGCATTTACATTCCCTGAAGTATCTGTCTCTAATGAAAACAATGTCAGAGCCTTAAGCACTTTGGCATTTTCTGGACACGCTATAAATACACAGGATATATTTTATCATGTACTGTATGTTAGAGCACAGGGACAAAGAACAAGCACCAGGGAAAATGGTTTGCGGCAATCCTTTCAACATATTTTCCAAGGCCATTTCAAATGACTCCCTAGTCCTTGAACTCCCTGGTGATCATTTTAATAGCAACAAGATCCATTTGGTAACTGGCCTGGACAGCAGGTTGCATTTGGCTCTCCCAGATATAAAGTCTACTGTCTTTTGTTACTAAGGAGACAGTATTTTAGCCTATTATACAGGTGTTTAAAGCTGTCCTTATACCATATCCCTAAAACTTTAGAACGCTGCTAAGTACGTCTGCATAAGCTTCTTTTTCTTCCTTTTTTAAAAACTACCTATCATTGAACTTCTCATACTCTTTCCATTTAACTACCCTGGCCTGTTGACTTGATCACATTTATCCTGTGCTGAAACCTTGGTCAACGAAAAGCATCTGCCAGGAGGAGGAAAACACAGAGGGTGCGCCAGCCTAATGCGGCCTCATCTCCTCGCGGAGTAAGCTCCATCTTGCCGAAACTCACTTCATTATCTGGTTGGGTGATTTCTGGAACCCGAGAAAACAGGGCAGGACTCCTGGGGGCAGACACACTTAGGAAAATGATTTTAGCCTCCCTTCTGATCTTTTCCCCCTTTGGAAACTTCAAAGAGAGCTGAGCAGACTGGAGACACTCCAGGCTGGACGGCTGCCATTCGTGAATGGCAGGATAAGATCACTACCCCGAGTTCTTCTGATTTGCCAGAATCTATCAATCCGATACACTGAGCAGACAGGTGATGGAGTCACCACGTGGAGGACGTCCCTTTCTATAACAGAGGAGGCTCTGTTTACCCAGGATGTACTCGCTGGCTGAGCGACAGCCGGGCGTGCGCGGGATCAAGGTGTGGCGCCGCAAGCAGATGGTACAAGGAACCCAGCGGAAACAGTGTCACAGCTCGTGTCGCCATGGAAGCGGCGTCCTGACAGAGCAGTACCTATAAAAGTGAAATGTTTAACGATGAATAATTGTGTTTGAAGCCTTCTTACTCCACATTTCCACGGAAAATGAAACCACAGGAGGCATGAAAATCTCTAAAGGGCCTTTATACATAGATTAATGTGGTAATTCTCTCATTACTATGTTCTGAAGAAGAGCTCCTTACACCAGGCTCTGTGTTTTGCCTTCAGTTATAACATGGCTTTGCATTAAGTGTTTTAATAAAATGTGAAATTAAATGATCATCCCTGGTGATATCCGGCTTTGGTTGAGGTAAGGAAAAATGTAACTTCCACAGTACATGAAAGCCAAAGAGATTACTTTGCCTCCGATGAAGAGATCATTGGTCAAATGACATGGTTTCCCATGAGTCTGCACCTCTCCATTAATTGGGAATTTGTTATTACTCTCTCCAGCACCTTTGGGAATTATATGTAATATAACCAATTTATAGCTGTAGAATACATATGCTGTCAGAAGCTAACGTATTTATTATTTTTTGCAGGTATAACCAGGTGGTATTGGGGAAGGCAATTTTTAATAGGGATACTTTATGCCATTTAAAAAAAAAAATCTATCTGTGCTTCCTTCTGTTGTAACAGTTAACAGGAGACAAATAGAAGTTTCCCGAGCAGCACTGAGCTATTGACTGTGGACACATTAGTAATAAGAGACATAACCAATAAAGGGAGATGGGATGTGATTCTTCCATAGAGAAAATGATGAAACATCTTTTTATGTGACTCATCCCAAAATAACGAAAAAGTTCTTCGAAACTATTGAGATTTTTGTTTGTTTTTAAAGTAAGTGGTATTGACTAAAGAGCATAAAGCCTTCGCACTATGGATCTTGGGGAGGCAGGAAGAGTTTTTACAGACCAATGGTTCTCCAATTTTTCCCTTTTCCCCAAGACAAAACAATGCTGAGGCTGACAAACCTGGAAGGCAACGGCTATATTCATCCCATTCATTCTCCACAAAGTCCTATCATAGTTTCTCCCCAATGCCTACACAGCAGACTCAGCTCTGGGACCCATTACCTGAAGAGATGGTTTAGAACATGTTCTCAGAACTGAAACTTCCTGGGTTTGAATCCTGGTTCTGCCACTGATTACCACGGCAAGTCTCTTATTCCTCCAGCTTAGTTTCCTTGTCTATAAATTGGTCATACAAATTTCATATTCCCATGTGAAGATTAAGTGAGATACTATTGAGGAAGCACTTGGGACAGATCTACAGATCTTGGCATATGGTAAATGCTCGATAAATGCCAGTTGTTGTCAAAGGTAGAATTCTCAACCCCCCTAAACTCGAACTCCTGTCACCCCTCATTTCATGATTGGTCATAACCGTGATTTAACTGGATGGTGATGTCATTCCCCTAACGAACACATACGTCTAATTAAGGAAGACCTGAAAGCTATTACATTGAGCTCACTGTTTTCTGAGAATGTCTGGGGTCCAATCTGTGGGACACAGTGAGCAAGTTAAATCTTACCAGTGTCTCTCTGGGCCTCAAGGACATTCTTGGCTTTAGCTAAACTGAAAGTGCTTGCTCTCTGTGGAGCCCAAGCCAAGACCTAATGACTAGAGTGAAATTGCTCCCCGTGGTAGATTTCATGTACAGGTGCTTGATTTGCATTTCATAAGGGAGAATAAAGAAAATAATGACAAAAATGCAAATAATCCTCTGTGGTTATAACAAAATCACTTGTTATTGTTCCCTTTTCCTTCTTCTGGCTATAACATTATACAGTGACTTGCACAAACAACGTTCTCAAGAGCTATTTGTAAAGTAAATTAATAAATATACAGCATAGTCCCTTACAAGAAGCACACTTATGGCTATGTTGTTTTCAGTGTGAGTTTAAAACCAGATTCAGTCCTTTAGCATGAACACACACACACACACACACACACATACACATATACACACACATACACGTTTTTTGCATTATGTGCCAAGTACAGATACTAACTGGTCATTGGGCAAACAAAATTAGAATCTATTGATTACAAAGCCAGATGAGAATGTAGAATTCACCTACCCAACATGTACACTTTACATATTCAAAAGTGAATATTTGACATCTAGGATTGTTACATTATTGACTCACGGTCACAAAATAAGTTAGAGACAGAGCCAGAACTAAAACTCAGTCTCTCTCCAGACCTCCAACCACCCCATCATCCTGCCTTTATTAGTAACACTCCTTGCTTTCAATTACTCAGATAAATGCTGACTAAAACCTTGGGAGAATCTGACAACACACCCTATCTTTATTTCTTGCTCCCACATGCCAGACTAAGGTCAGATTGTTAGTCTTGTTTTATTTCTTGATTCAAAAATTGACATGCAATTTAGTTATTTCCAGAAGGATTAATGGGTTTCTCTTGTGTTAAAAGATATTTACACCAGAATCTTAAAAATACTGAGTAGCATTACATAAAATAAATCAACGAAAGTTCAAGTTACCTTTCAAATATCAATCATGTGTTGACACGTCTGTCCCTTTAAAATTACAAATTGCTAAGAACTGTCTAGCTGGTAGCAATTGCTAATGTTCAAATGGAAGCCTTCTGTGAAACTACTACTCCTAAAGGAATAGTTTGTTTCCTGCAAGAGATTTATTTTCACTTTTTAAGAAGTTTTATGTGTGCTATATTCAATTTTCCTACACTATAATCATACCATCCTAGTACCCCCTTGTATGGCAAATTTGCTTTCTAACCCTCTGATAATATTTGGACATATTTTTTTTATTTGTTAAAACTGTGCTAAAAGGAAGCTCAGGTATTCATTTTGATCAAAATCATTGTTCCTCAGTTAACTGGCCTGTTCCTAATCATGGTAACTTTGGCCCATTGGAAAAAGGAGCATTTTGGCTAAAAACCCACTGCTGCCACCTAGTGTTACTGGACAAGCACTGCCTCGGCTTGATCCCCTGCCTTGTGTGTCAGAGACACCATCCTCCGTATTGAGAGAGACAGAAAGAGATTGGTTACTTTAGCAATGATCTTAGTAATTAATTATTTAGGAAACTTTTGTCTCCTTCTATTGACTCTTTTATATTTGAATAGTCTGGGTTCCAGACATGCTTCTTTAATATGCTTGGCATTTGAATTCTTTGAAGGCTTTACATTGATGAATACTGAAGACAATGTGGTAGCTTAAGGCAATCATTCATATTGATGAAGCTCACTATAAATAGATGTATGCTGCAATAACCCACGTGTAATAGAAATGTGTCCTTTTTACTCTACCCCTATTGATTCCAAACCCCCACGGATGTTGTTGTCAATTGCTGAGCCAACAGTCTCAGAAGAAACTCACAAACCACCAAACCATTTTGGGTTACAGGCAAAGATAAGCCTAAGAAAGAATCCCATTACTGTATGCCAACTGAATTGATCAGACAAAGTACAATAATTTTCCTGTGTGAGAAATTATTTCATTGAATAGGAACTACCTTTTAAAAGGTCTAAAATAATGAGATTTAAATGACTTTAAAGACTCATATCCATTTTATGGTGGTGATTATATGCCATTCAGTAGAAGCTGTTCATGGTTATTAGAAATGTAAAGGGTTAGGATTCCATGGTAAAGAAAAGCTGGAGTGGCCAGTGTGTGATGACATGAGAAGCAGCTACCCAGAGAGGGAGTGTGCTGTGATCACCTCTTGCATTGCGGAGATGGAGGGGATGTGTGTACAGAGATCCAGGAAGTGTCCGAGAGGGAGCCTGATAGAGAGGAGAGCTCTATCTCAGAAATGGTTCAGAGCAACTATAAAGTAGTAACAAGGGCACAGGACTCACAGTCTTTAGATGTGGATTTTTCCATTAATCTACTGTATTCTTTTGAGCCACGATCGAACTCTGTCGGGTCTTTCCTACCCTTGCTTATTCCCACAGACCATACCTGCACAAAATAAATTTGGGGAAGTTTTCTTTATCAATGAGATGAAATCTCTGGAACATTCTCTTCTGAACAGTCAAATAGCAGGAGCTACTTTTTGGCACCTTCAGCTTTAAGATACATGCGAAGAAACAGGTTGCCAGATCCTGGGTGGCTAAAACCCCAGGAAGTTTCTTTCTCATTCATATGCTAGTTTAACACAAATGTTCTGTAGGCAGTCTTCTGTGCAGAGACTGGGGGGAGGGGGACCAAGGACCTCTCCCTTTAGTGGGATTTCCATCCAGGAGGACCTCCAGCCGAGGGATGGGGGACCAGCGAGTGTGGAGAACTTCAGGAGACCTGCATGATCAGACCCGGATTGCTTTATGTCACTTTCACCCTCATTCCACTGGACAGAACTCATACACGTGGCCACACACATGCTTCATAGGCTAAGGAAATAGTGTTTGGCCAAGACTTGTGCTCAGGAAGAAGAGGAAATAGGTTTTGATGAGCATACAGTAAGACATATTGTCAAATACAGAGGTCAGCGAGCTACAGCTTATGTCTCAAGCCTAGCCTATCACTTGTTTTTGTATAACCCATGAGCTAAGAATGGCTATTACATTTTCAAATAGTTGGGAGAATATAAGAGAGAGGATAGACAACAACCATCATTTATGGCCTACAAAGCTTAGATATTTATTATCTGGGGCCCCTCACAGAAAATAATTGCTGACTCTTGGTCATCCTATAGCATTTAGTGTCCTGGACAGAACCAGATGTCATCCTCAAAAGGCCATCTAATGGGGGCACCTGCGTGGCTCAGTCGGGTAAGCATCTGCCTTCGGCTCAGGTCATGATCCCCGAGTCCTGGGATGGAGCCCAGTGTTGAGCTCTCTTCTCACCGAGGAGCCTGCTTCTTTGTCAGATAAATAAATAAATAAAATCTTTTAAAAATATAGAGAGAGCATCTAATGAAGGAACTTGCATTCATTTGCTACTGCCACAGAACAAATTACCATAAATTTGGTGGCTGAAAACAACACACGTGTATTATCTCATGGTTTCTGTGGATCAGGAGTCTGGGTACAGCTACGGTCCTCTGCTCAAGGTCTCACCAGTTCACAATCCAGTTGTTGCTGGGAACTATGGTCTCATCATGGGCTTACACTGGGGAAAGATTCCTTTTCAATTACCCTCCTATTATTGGCAGAATTCATCCCTTTATGGTTGTAGGACTGAGGCCCTCATTTTTCTGCTGACCAGAGGCTGCCATCTGATCCTAGAGGCCACCCATAGGTCTCTGCCGTGAACCCTCTCCATGGGCACTTCACCACAGACTGCTTTCTCAAGGCCGACAGGGCTTCACACAATACAACCTAATTAAGGAGTGACATACCAACACCTTCACGATGTGTTGGTTAGAAACAAGTGAGATTTCACCTGTGCTCAAGGAGAAGGGATTACATATGGGCATGACCCATTGGGGGGGGGCATGTCACCTGAAGCTTTGTCTGCCACAGGACTATTTACAAAGGTTTGGCGGAGTTGAGGGAAACCCATAAGGGACAGGGAAACTTTAGATTGTGGGAAGCTTCTGCTACTGCCAGGCATGAAGGGAAAAGGGGGAGACAATGACCAGAACTGGGTGAGACTTCTAGTCCCAGGAAGGGACCAGGCCTCAGGACCCACAATCAACAGGAGGAGGCCGAGCAGGAGGATCAGGGGAACAAAAGCCAGAGCTTCTCTTTCTTGAAGTTCTCCCTCTGTTATTCCTGCCACCAATCCAACAGAAAGGCAGAGGAGCAATGGAGACTGATTGAGGCCATCCACAGAAATCAGCCTCAGCCTCATAGGACAGAGAACAGGGTGGAAACAGGTAGAGAATGGATCTGGAGGCATAAATAAAAGGAATCCCAAATATAGGATTTTTGTCTTTCTTGGGTTTCAAGGAAACAGCACATTGCCAATAAGTCTAATACTTACCTATGCAAAACCAAGAATGACCAGAGTCTGCAACCATTCAGGGGACCACCAAGGCTACTCAAAAACACGACGTGGCTCACCTCAGAGGTGGGTCGACCTCAGCCAACATTGATGCTTCCCTGGCTGCTGGAAAGAAAACTGCAGCAGCCTCTGTTGTGCTCATCAAGGGATGCAAATGGAGAATGTTCCTTACGGAAAAATGAAGACAGTTCCACTCAACACCAGGAACGGGTGACACTGGCTAGTACGTCCCACTTGAACCTCCAGCTTAGTATCTGTTTCTTGATGAATCATGAGCCTTCTGCTGCTGACTCAGGACTACTTTAGAAACAGAGACTTGCTCCATCTGGGGAAAGGTGGCATTGAAGAGGCTGGACTTTCAGTAAGCAAATTTCTAAATAGTGGAGCCTTTTGACTACAAGGTTGGCTTCCCCAGCCAGCGGCTCAGCTGCACCAACTGCAGCTAGGAGAGGGTGCCCTTAAAATGCAAGAGCATGCTGGATCTGGAATTGCTACTGGGTAATTAGACAAAGGCCAAAGAATTAAGGCACGTGATTCTTGGCCCGCTTCTGGATGTTTCTCTTTTGTTTCCAGTGTATAAGAGAATAGATGGTGATTATTTAAAAGTTGAGTTTGAAATTCATGCTATTCTTAAATAGTTCATTCATGGAACAGAAGTAGGTCTTGTTAATAATACCGATAGTACTAGAGATGCAGAAAGTGAGAACAGGTTTTAGAAACAAGGATCTGAGCAGAAATCTACTGCTAATCATATTTCAGTAAATCCTTTGGTTAATACAGGAGGCTTTCCTTCATATCACTTTCTCCCACACCCTAGCACCCAATAAGATATTGCTGCCTAATTGAAAAGTTTTCTAATAAAAGTTAAGGTAAAACTAATTTAAAAGAACTCATTAGCTAAATATAATAACATGGCAGACTTTCTACAGCAACTTTACTGGTTCCCTATAAATAGAAAATTAATTAATGGTGAAGAAAATAAAGCAGTAACCACACCAGACTGTGAAAAGTAGTATTGTTTTAAACTTGCATTAACTATTAGTTCATTACAATAAATTACCATGGCCTGGAAAGTTCGTCTGGATACCAAATTTACTTAAGATTGGTGCTGCTGGAATCAGATGCCATATGAGCTCATAATGATGAGATCTTTTAAAGGCTTACCATAAAACACGCAGCACGGAAAACTATTAGGAGCAAAGTTTTGCTAACTACCTGGGCTCTATAAATACATACGTACTTTAAAAGGGAGAATCTTTAAGAATTAGGTCTAAAAGAATATTTTTAACTACTTTTCTTTTCTGCATCTTTTATATTAAATGTTACTTTTATGCTACAGAAATAAATTTTTTTTTTAATCAGATTGGTATAAAGTAGATAAAGTGTAGCCAGAAACTGGTTTTATACTATCAAAATATAATGGAGAATTTTATGTTTTCTGAAGGGGAGTGAATGGTGATTATCTTTTTATCCAAGGGACACTTGCAAGATATCTTACTCTCAAATTCACTTTAATTTTGTAAAGGCAGAATATGGTGACATAATAGAATATTAAATGGAATTCAGTAGTTATCCATTTAATTTGGACATCGGTAAGATTTTGGAAAATATTTTCTGAGCGAAATGGGTATTTATGGGTATTGACCAATTTCCCTTGCAGTAGTCAGATTTTCACTTTATATTGAACAAGATAAAACCAGCATGAGCATCATAGATTCAAAATAGGATCGCTCTACAGCTTCCTGCCCCTCTCTCTGTGTAATACACACAACATCTAGTCCAGACTCCTCAGGCACACTGAGCCCCTCCATAACTCTGTCCTTCTTCATGTCCCAGACTCACACCACTTGCTGGGTATACCTCATGATCAACGAGGGAAACGGATGCTCTTTGACTTCCATATTTCTCTATCTTCACATCATTACCCATGAGAATTTCTCAGTTGGAAAGCATGTCCCCCCCCCTTTTTTTTCAGTCGTGTAAACCCTTTCTCATCCTTCAGCGTGAGCCTACCCTCCTCTGTGAAACCTCCTCGTCACACTCATGCAAACATTATTCATTCTTCTGAGATCCCCTAGCACTTGTAAATATCATAGTATTATTTAAACAATTATTTGTTCACGTGCCCGTCTACACCATTGAATTGGAGATAGCTTATTCTTACTGATACTGACCCACCACTAGCACAGTGGCACAAAATAGACTTTGAGGAGTCTTTGTTTAATGAAGGAATGAGTAGATGAATGGCTGCATATTAAAAAAGTCACCCTACTGAGAATCAATAGTCTGTTTTATATAGCACACGAAAGAATAATGGATGCAAAAGTTTACATATCGGTCACCTGTCACTTAGGGAAATATTAAGAGCAAATAACAGGGACTGATGCATCCTTAACCCTACCATATATGCCAGTTTTTAATCTGGATTTATGTATACGCAAATACAGCTTTAGTTTTTCTAGATACCTGTGCTAAAGCCTGAACACATTAATAGGAAAGGATGGCCACGTGAGATCAGCGAAGAAGGGAAATGAAGTTCCTAAGTTTATTCTGGGAGGAAATGTAATAGAAAGAACCCAGGCCCACTGAAAATCTCTAACGCTGGGCAGAAGAATAGAAATTTCACAATCTAGGTTTTTAGAAACCAAGCAGAGCCAACACAAAGCATGGGCTGTAGTGTTTCCTCTACGCCAGTAGAGGGCAGCACACACTTCATTAACTAGGCAAGCAGGTTGTGCTGAATTCCTACTTCAACAGCCAGAAATTGGGTAAGTGTTCTAGTGACAAACATCTCGGGACTCTTCCACCTCAACAAAAGTCTCCTCAAGAAATTGTACTCTTTAAACATTTTCTGTGTTAACATCATTTCATCAAAGTCTATCAGAGATTTCAAACTGTGCATTTATGCTTTGACGGAGAGTGTGGCAAAGTGGAAAGGATATAGCCCATGGGGCTGGACAGAGCAAGTTAATACATCTGGAATCCAACACTGACTAGCTGTGTGATTTGGTCAAGTTACTTAATCTTTCCAATCCTTGTTTTCATCTTTAAACACAGATTCTAAGATTCGCCTGCTGGGGTTCATGTAAGATCAAATAAAATACAAGTATCCCTTGATGTTTTGTTGTTGTCTCCCCACTTCTGCTTCCTTCCCATGTAGAAAAACAAATATATACAAATATGTAGCATACCCAAGTGTCTTGCAAGATGTCATGGCGGAACCAAAAAGTATCTACCCAGAACCAGCCTTGAATAAATGGGCTAAGGGAGCCAAAGTCCTCTGTCAGTGGTTCAAGCAGAGAGTAAGAAAACACTAGAAATACTACTATAATAATGTAAAGTTTCTTGAAAATAGTAAACACATCACACAGTGTGGCATTATGAAAATACAAAAGACAAAGTCACTTAATACTGTATAATACAGCACTGCTACAGTTGCCAGGGTCTGGTAGGAATTCAACAAGTTAGTCTTTGTTTACTATAGCCAAGACATACAAACAACCTAAGTGCTAATTGCCAGATGAATAAATATAGAAAATGTGGCATTATATATACAATGGAATCTCATTCAGTCATAAAATAGAAGGAAATCCTGCCCTTCACAACAATATGGATGAAATTTGTATTATGCTAATTGAAATAAGCCAGAGAAAGACAAATCTGTAAGATCTCACATCCACATGGAATCTTAAAAAGCTGAACTTGCCCAAACAGGGAGACTGGTGGTTGCAGGTTGAAGGGGGAGATGGGGAGAACGATTAAAGTTGGTCAAAAGGTGCCAACTTCCAGTTATTAGATGGGTAACTTCTGGGGATGTAATGTCTAGTATATTTACTACAGATGACAATGCTGTGTTGTATACTTGAAACTTGCTAAGAGAGTTGGTCTTAAAAGTTCTCACTACACACACACACACACACACACACACACACACACAAATGGTAACTATGTGGTGGTGAATGTGTTAACTTACTGTAGCAACCATATGCAATATATGCATATATCACATCATCATGTGAAACACCTTAAACTTATATAATATTATATGCCATTTATATTTTAATAAAGCTAAGAATTTAAAAAAATGTTAGTTCTGAGCTTACACATACATATACATGTTCCTCAAGATGCTGTTTAATATTATTTACCTTTGTCTGCTTTTTAAAAAATTTTTTTTAAAATTTTAAAATTTAAAATTTAAAATTTAAAAAAAAATATTTTTAAAAAATATTTGATCACCATTTTTAATACAGTAATATTTTATATACATGAAATTAAATAAAAGCAAACTTTCATTTCTCAGTCTTGTCTAACTCTCATAGGTTTTATTACTCAGCATGTTTACCCTTGGTTTTTATATTGCTTTTAAGTGTAAAGCTAAAGCCTAATTTCACCAAAGATGCCAAATAAGTGGGAGCCAATAACAAAACCTGGGTACCAAACCGAGAATTAACAGCTGAGAGATTCAAGGTGAAGACAGCGGAGTCCAGACCAATTGTTGACTTACCATGCCCATGCAGACTTGGCCAGCTGAGAAGAGCTCAGCACAAGGGACCTCTTTGTCTTCTCTAGTAGGGGTCGAAGGATGGGGTCCACAGCCACGCCCAGTGCATACCATATATATCTCAACATCTATGAAAGCTGTGGAAATAAGTGAAGCCCACTCACATAAGATCAAGAAGCGACTATTTATTCAAAACTTTCCCTAGGCAAGGGGGTCAGCCACCATCACTTGTGTTTGGCAGCAACTCACGGGCAGGCAGAAGAGTGGGAGAGCTTTCTGGTGGAGGAAGGGCTGGCTTCAGGTATGCCCTGATTACAAGCTGTTGGATTGGAAACCCAGCAGCTGGGCTACACAGAAGTAGAGCATCTTATGGGATTAGTTACGGGTGCCTACTTGACTTTCTCTGGTTGGTTCTAAGTTGGAAGAAAGGGCAAAAAGTAGTTATTGATCATATCCTCACCATTTTGGATCACTTGTCACGTGGCTCTGTTTGGCCCCATTTTGTAGATAGCAGGTTGGCCTCCTGGGCTGGTTGTGGCAGGCTGGGGGCTAGAATTGTAGTTTTATATTTGGTTTGGCCAATGCCCCTTTGTATATTTAGTCTCTCACCATGAGAGAAACAAACGTCAGGCTTGTAAGAAATCTCTTGCAATCCCTTAGATCTCCTAGTCTCCATCTTCTGAGCTCTCTAGTTTCCTATCTCTGTAATCTTGGGTGCGCCATTTATTCTCTATTGGCCTCAGATTTCTTCCCCACAAAATGACAGGTTTCATCTAGAAACTGTTCCCAGCCTGTTGTGAGAGTGTAAATGGACAGGAAAAATGGCTCTGGGGAGAGGGTATTCAGGTAGTGCCTGGCACTTGCATGGATCCCACAGGCTCTATCACCAGCCCAACGAAGTCAATTGAGTAATGTGAAGATGTAGCTCAGATAAACGTTACCTGGATGCTATCTTGCTATGGGGGAAAAATGGTTGAAAACTACTGATCCAGCTAATCTGTCAGGTTCGTTCCACTCTAATTGCAATAAGAAACAATTCCCAGCTATAAACTACCCACCTCTCCGTCTGTATATGACTATGAATAGCTTCTAGAGAAGTGAGAGCAAAAGTAAATGCCGTCCTTGATTGCTGTGGGGTCAACTGGCAGGTACGTGCTGATCGGAGGCCAAGATCAAACAGTAATATTGATTTAATCATTAAGTTCCTCTTGGTTTTCTGGTCTCACTGATGTTAATCCTCTTCTTTCTCAAGTGCTTAATTGTTCTTGTGGAGCCACAGTCTATGCTAAAAATTAAATTACTATTAATGTTAATTTCTGAACAAAATGTTAGGTGAAATGCCATGTGCTGCCCTCCTCAGATTATTGAAATAACAGACCCCCTCAGTCATTTTGAGAAGTTTAGTCAGAAATTGTAATGACTTGCCTGTTTTTCCTTAAATTTTAATCTTGCTCACATAGTTCTATGTACACAGTGTTAACCATTTGTCCATTTAGTTAATATTTATCATTCTTAGTAGGTATGAGGCATTTATCTAGGGCCAAAAAATCTATCAATAAAAATGGATAAGTCCTAGTCTTCACCGGGGCTCACAGTCTAATGCTATAAATTGTAGTTAAATACTCAATATTTCTAAAGTGACAAGTTATTAGGAGGTAAGATAAGGAGATACAGAACAATCAAGGGTGTTACTTTCATGAACTCACGGTAGATGACTTCTGTGATAAATTGGTATTTGAACTGAGACCTGAAGGGAAAAGCTATTTAAATATCAGGTAAAAGCTTCTGGACCAAAAAAAAAAAGATAGAGAAGCCCTTAGACCACAGCATATTTGGCATGTTCCAGACACAGGATGGAGGCCAGTGTAGTCAGAGCTGAGGGAATAAGGGGAGGGAGGGAGCAGGTTATCAGAGTGTGAGAGGTGTGGAGAAGAAAGGTCATCGAAGGTCTTGACCCCATGGTAAGAATTTGGGGGCTTGCTCTGAGTAAGGTGAGAAGGCATCAAGGGTTTCGAACAGAGGAATGATATGATCTCTTTATATGATAAAAGATCACTCTGGCTGTTATGCTGAGAAAAGACCAAAGGAGGATGAAGATAGAAGAAGAGGGACAAGCTGGGAGGCCACTACAATGCTGCAAAAGTGGACATTACTTGGCTCGAACTAGGAAAGTAACGGAGAGGAAGGTGAGAAGTCGTCTCACTGGATGTGGGGTGTGAGCAAAAAGAAAGTCAAAAAAGCTTCCGTGGTTTTTGACCTCAACAATGGACAAGGGAGTTGACAATCACTGAGATGGGAAGACTCAAGGCCGAGCAGATTTGACGGTGATGAAGAAGCAGGCCGCAATTTTGAACATGTAAGAGGCCTGTTAGACATCCAAGTGGAATCTCAAGGGAACAAATGCACACATGAGTCTGAAGTTCAGACAGTAGGTCAGGGCCACAGGTATAGGTTTGGGAGTCAGCTTACATATCAATTTATGGCAACGAGAATGGAGGAGAGCAACTGTAAAGTGAGTGGAGGCAGAGAAGGCTTGGAGGCTTAAGCCCTTGGGCACTCGAATCTTTGGATCCAGGAGATAAGGTAGAACCAGTAAAGAATCTTGGGAAGGAAAGGAGGAGATTCAAGAGAGAACAGTGGCCAAGAGTCCACGTAAAGAAAGTATTTCAAAAACAGAGAGATTACTTCTGTTAAATGATGCTAATAGAGTAAGATGAAAACCAAAACGACTTTGGCAACATAGAAGTCATACTTGATGTTGACCAGAGAGGTTTTAGTAGGATTGCTGGAGATGAGAAATTGATTAGAGTGAAATCAAGAGAGAAGTAGAGGTGGGGCGCAGGGTGGCTCAGTTGATTTAGTGTCTGACCCTTGGGGTTTTTGGCTCAGGTCATGATTTCATGGGTCATGGGATCAAGCCCTGCATTGGGCTCTGCGCTCAGCAGGGAGTCTTCTTGATGACTATCTCCCTCTGCCCCCCTACCCCTACTCATGCTTTCATGCTCTCTTTCCAAAATAGATACATAAATCTTTAAAAAGAAAAAGAGAGAGAGAGAGAGAGAGAAGAGGAGGACGTGGCGATCCAGAGTATAACAGACTGTCTGAGAGAGTTCTGCTGAATTTAAAAATGGAGTATTTTTAAAATAATTAATTTAAGTATTTTATTTATTATTATTAATAATTAATTTAAAAATGGAGTATCCCTCAGAGGGACATGGAAAAGGTAATTTTTATTTAGTGTTTTGTTTTTAAGCAGAAAAGGAATGACACAGTCGGCTTTGGTTTAGATGGACCAGTTAGGTGGCTGCGCGGAAGGTGATGGAAGACAGAAGAGATTGGTGAGGTGTTGGCTGTGACAGGGGTGGGGTTGATGAAGACCCAGTGGCAGTGAAAGGAATGGGCAGATTAAAGAGACATTTCTGAAAGGCCAGTACATGGTATACCGACCAATGATTATGCAGAGTAAAGGTGCATAAGGGAGGCAAAGAGTTTCCTAAGTTTTCTGCCTCCCCAGATTGGGTGAAAAGTGATACACCTGAAACAGAAATCATAAGAAAGATGGCAAGTTTCTTTTCTTTCCTTCTTTCACTCCTTCCTTCCTTCTTTTTTTGTGGGGTGGGGTGGGGGGGTGTTGGGGTAGATAATATGGCTTGAATTTTAGCCTTATATTAGATTTGTAGGTGTCTGTCAGACAGTGAAATACACAGACGTTCGCGAGACAAGTGTTTGGAAGTTATGGGTGTTTAAATGCCAGTTAAAGCCTTGGGAGATGGTGAGCTCACCAAGTGTTTCTGTCCGCAGTGGGAAGAGAAGACTGAGGACTGACCCCGAGGGGGAATACTATCATTACGAGGCAAATCAAGATGAGCCTGTGAAAGAAAGATGTGAACAACTTATCGGGTGCTCAGAGGTCACCTGGAACCAGTCACTGGGGCTAAGCCGGGAGGCAGCTGGCAAGTGACTTCGGTAAATACAGCTAGATGACACAACTGGGAGAGAGCTGAGACCTCACAGCAGGGGTGGGGATCACACAGGTGTAAAAAAACACAAGAGCACTCATATTGCGTGACGCTGGGCACGTGAGCAGCGATTAGGAAGTAGACGTAGAGAGGAGACGTGGAGCCTGATGTAGAGAACACAGTGCGGAGGACTGGAGTGTTTCTGCGCTGATTCTGGACAGCTATCCAAGTCAGGTCTCGGTTATACACCATGGAGATGTTCTGCTTGTGGGGAAGTAACATGGGAGAGGAGGGAGCAGAATGAAGGCCAATGATAAATAATTCAGGAGGTCCTGGTCACTTGGTTAAGGAGAATATATTCTGATATAGAAAAAACACCCCATAGCCTCTACCTGAGTCACCTCCTGGAAACCTAACAAATAAAACCCAAATGTACCGTTTTCCCTGGGCCTTGAACTAGGCATGTCCAAGAAGGGACAGCTCTATTCCTTAGTGGCTCTTTCTAAATTGCTCTGTGATAAGGCCATATGAACCACCTATAAGAAAAAGCCATTTGAGTTATAACTATCCACCTCAACTCATTACATTGCTTTGTTTGCCAACCTGCACATTAAAAAAAACAAACAAACCAAAAAAACCTCAAAAACAAAAGAACAGCATTTGTATGGCATGTTTCCATACAACTCATTTTTTTCAGGCAGTATCTCACTCAACTTCCCAATAATTCTGAGGACTTATTATCATCATGATTAAAATGTGGAAACCAGGCCTCAGGACAAGGTAATAAATTTAGCTTCAAGGTACCTGCATAGGAAAAGGCAGAGCCAGGATTTAATTGAATCCCGGTAATCTGACCCCTGCACTCCTTCCTTTGTATTAACCCGCTTATTCAGCAGATGATGCCTGGACCCATAGAGATTTCCTTTAATTCCACAAAAAGCAAACTGCTGTTTTCACAGGGCTAATTCCTCTATAATTTGACCAAAGTTGAGAAAGATGGTATTATTTTGTGTGGATAGTGTTCAAAATTTAAATTAAGCAAGAAGCCTTTACTATTTCACATTCCAAAGTCTAAAAAAAAAAAAAAGTTCACATAGTTATCATGTGCTAGTGTGACAAAAGAAAAACTATGTGAATGAGCTTAAGTGTTTTTCTGACTATTTACAAAGATTTCTGACTATTTACAAAGACTATTTACAAAGATGTCACCCAGGCAACATGGGTGATGACGATGTCTCTAAATCCTGGAGAAAATTATTAAGTAATTAGTTGAGGGCTGTAGAGAAACAGTGAGTCATAGAAAGCTTAAAAAACACCTGCAGGTTATACATATAAAATGAAGTGTGTCGCACTGTTCTTCATCAACTATTCAAAGGATTGTTGAAGAATGTTTTGACAAGACTTGAGTTTTGTTTTTTTTTTTTAATTTTTAGGTCGACTCTGAACATAATGCTTGGAAAACGTTGTACACCATTAACATTTCAAACTGGAGTTTTTGAAATTGTGACCAAAGGATGGGTAGACTTCTGGAAGATATGGTATGATTTAAGAAAGAAAGGTTAGGAGGACAAAATGTAAACCAGTGATGCACACATCCCATAAAACCAAGACAAAGGATATGTGTCAAAGAGTGCGTTGTGAGGGAAAGTTCCTTCCTGATGTCTTCCTCTAAGTGGCAGGAACTCAAGTCTGGTGACTTTATTTCCATTCACAGGAATCCCGTCCTGCTCCTAATGCATATGTTTGCAGCATATTCATGCAGATACTTGGGTTAGTCCCTGATTTCCATAAAGCTACCATCTTCTTTATATCACGCATTACAACTTGAGCTGGGCTCTTTGGAAATATTTAGAAACATGTATATTTTTCCTGGGAAACTTTGACCATATACAGAAAGTGCTCTCTTCAGAGTCGAGCCCACTTTCCATATATGGGAAAGTAATTAAGGTACAGGTTGTTGGTAATGTCCTTCATTGTTGCTGTTTTGTCCCTAGTGGATGACAATCAAACTGCTATTCCCTAAGGATAAAACAAGGTGACTCTGAACTTCACCCAGAATAAATCACCTCTGAAAGTACAAACTTCATTTTTTCATTGTAATCGTTGACTAAAATGGTGGCCAAGGGTAAACCAGAGACTGAGAATTTCTGTCACCCACAGAACCGAGACCATGTTACTTGAATAAATGATATGTTAAGCCATGCTTAGCCATTATATTTCCTGCTGAGAGTTTTGACAAAGCATAGACTTCAAAATGCCATCATGGGGGAAAAATGAGTTCTTTAGGAAAGAACAGTATTTGTCTTCCTAAAGTATAACTCATCATTAAGAACAAGTGTCTGGAAAAGAAAACAGTTCTTCAATTGACATTGTAACTTTGCCCCTTTTATTAACATTACAACAGAATTTTTAAAAGAAATCTGCATGCCCTTATTAGTTCTCTTGATCACTTGCCAATCTGTAATTAGTGAAGCGGCAACTTGTATAAAAGATTTTTAAAATGCATAATGCAAACAGGAGGAAATCATGCCTCTTAAAAAGTAATTAATGTCTTTAAAAAAATCAGAATACATTTTTAGGGACGCTTGGGTGGCTCAGTTGGTTAAGCGGCTGCCTTCGGCTCAGGTCATGATCCCAGTGTCCTGGAATCGAGTCCCACATTGGGCTCCTTGCTCAGCAGAAAGCCTGCTTCTCCCTCCGCCTCTGCCTGCCACTCTGTCTGCCTGTGCTCGTGCTCTCTCTCTCTCTCTCTCTCTCACAAATAAATAAATAAAATCTTAAAAAAAAATACATTTTTAAACTATGCTATCCAAGAATGTGTGTGTGTATATGTGTGTGTGTGTGTGTGTGTGTGTGTGTGTGTGTATGTAATATGTCCTTAGTAGACATGAGTTAAAGGAGAAGATGCAAATATCCAGTTTACTATTTAAAGATTTGTATTCTATATAGATGTTGATTATCAAGTACATATTAAGTAATAATTAGACTTATCATTACCTAAGAGGGTGTGTTTTAGCTTACTGTGTGTTTTTTCATTGAAAAGAAAATAAAGTTAAGTTAAAAAAAAGTATAGTTAATATATTTCAAACTAGTAAATGAAATGCTTATCTGCTTTATGACACTGTTTTATATTCTTTCTCTATTCTAGCCAAAAATCATCTTGCATCTCTCAAATAAAGGACTTGCTATTTAATGTTGACTTTTTTTTTAATGGTGTTAATCTGCTTCATTAACAATAAGATCAGGTAAAAACTGACGTACAGAGTACTTAGCCTTTAGATGAGTTTGTTGTTTTTTTCTTCTCTTGGAACGATCCATTTCATTTTAGATACATTACCTCATTGATCTCTAACATTGTTCTAGAATGGTGTATTACATTTTGCAGAAAAGCTCCCTCTCATAAAGCAAACATATAAAAAAACCTGCAACCTTGAGTCCATCTTAAGAGTCAACTGTGAATCTGTATATCTACTGTATGTTAATTACTCGAGCAAACTTGGAATTTTGCACCTACTAAATTCCTAGAAGGATTATTCTCTGTGGCTGCAGATAGCATGGCCCAGTCCATCAGTTTCCTCTTGTTGTTCTAATTAAGCTGACTTCAACGTGCCACATGCAAATAACCTCCGTTATACCTTACCTGGGATCAGGGATAACTTTGAACTTCTGGTCGGGTACCCAGAACTTCATTGCTGGTTAGAAAGTATGGTTGGTTGATACAACAGACAGACTTTTCAATTTTTTGTAAAAGCTAGTCTTCAGAGAGATTTCTCAGTGAAGGTAACAGCCTGTCTTGACAACTTGGTGAGCATAGTACCATCATTTCACACAAAATGTATAGCAGGCATTAATTTTCAGTGTCAGATCAATTCATTGACCACAACTATCAAGAGCACAAAGGGACTGGACAATTAATTCCTTTTTGACATGAAATTACTATATAATAGAACTGCAACCTTCCCTCTTTCTCCAACCAATTGTCTGATACTATGCTTTCAGAGGTCATTGAAAGCATGGGGCATAAAACCTTTGACCAAAACTCTTATTGCATTTCTATACTTGTTTGCTGATTGATTTATATCAAATCATTGTTTTCTCTTCATTTTTTAAAAGATTTTATTTCTTTATTTGAGAGAGAGTGAGAGCCAGAGAGATCACATAGGGAGATGGAGAGGGAGAAGCAGACTCGCCATTTAGCAGGTAGCTCAGTGTGGGGCTCAATCCCAGGACCTTGAGATAAGGACCTGAACTGAAGATAGATGCCTAAGTGACTGAGCCACCCAGGCACCCTATTGTTTTCTTTTCAAATATCACCCCCCCATACACACCACATTCTTCCAAAAGTGCTATTGCTAATGTAGAAATATCAGAAAGGGATAAATTTTAGCATTTTTCACCCCTCCCCTGTAATTTACTTATCTTTTAAAAACAATTTTTTAAAATATTTTTTATTTATTCGTTTGAAAGAGAGAGAGTCAGAACACAAGCAGGGTAAGAGGCAGACGGAGAGGGGAGAAGCAGGCTCCCCGCTGAGCAAGGAGCCCAATGCCGGGCTCAATCCCAGGAACCAGAGACCATGACCTGAGCTGAAGGCAGATGCTCAATCATCTGAGCCACCCAGGTGCCCTTCATTTTTCTTTTATATAAGTATATATGCGTTATTGGTATATAGTATCTAAACTGATATGTATATTTATTTTGCTGGTTCCTATCAGAAGTAGGCAGGTTCCTGAGGCCTGGAATTTGGTACTCTAAAGTTTATCCTAGGATGAATTTGATACTTGATAATTCAGAATATTTCAATGGAACCTTTATTTTCAGAGATTTCACCACAGAGTCTGCTGAGGCTATTGAACGGCCTTTACCACACCACATACCTCTATATACCCAGCTTAATGCCTGCCATGTAGTGGGCATTCCATGAGTACTTGTTAAGTTCATGAATGAGTTCCTTCTAAAGACATTGTGGTAATGTCTAATTTACATAAATTGATTCCAGCAAGTTGAGAGCAGATTGTATTTGTCAGTGTTAGTCACGTTCACTTCTGGTTAACAAAGGTGGTTCTTATATTTCCCTGGGACTGCTGATGATGCAAAGCCTCATGGCAACATTCTAATCTGTAGAAACGAGGTAGCACTGAGAATGAAGACATAAGCAGAAGGGAACTTAGCATAGGGGTTAAACATTTAGACTCCAGATCTGAAAAGCCTGGATTTGAGTCCTGGTTTTGTTCTGGGACCTTGGGCAAATTATTTAAACTCTCTGTTTAATGTAAGTGTTCATAATAATGTCACCTTCATAGGCTTAAAGTGAGAACATTTGATGAGTTAAAGCCACTAAAACAGTTCCTGACACAAAGTTTGTGAACCAGGAAAAGTAGAGTATCTCTACCATTGGTCTCCAATATCAAAAATTCATTTTTTGCTTGTTGTTGTTGTTTTTATAATTGCTTCCCTTCCCTGTTTGGGCTCATTGAGCAGAAACATGTGGGGGCCAAGAGTGGGTCACCTTTGTGTGAAGATTATTTTGAGCTGAAGGCAACTGAGATCCTACAGGCTCAAGAAACTTTTTGCCCCTCCCTTAGCTACACAGAAGAATCTAACTTGGGGGTCTTTCCCAGAATAATAGTTATTAGCAGATATAAATTTTATCTGAGTGACCTTTTGGTAGGATAAACACCTAGTTACCAAACATCTGCTCTTCTTCCTATTGCCTGTGAATTATATTCCTTTCCTTTGAAGTCCCAGACACTGATCCCTTTTTCCTTAGTTCAGAATGATATATACCTCATCATACCCGACTGTCTTTGGAATTTCCATGTCTGCATAGATTGACCACAAAGATGCTATTCAATTTGATTTTCTCCTGTTAATCTGTCTCACGTCAATTTGATTCTTAGTCCAGCTAGAAGAAAATCTTGAAGGGAACAGGAATTCTCACTCCCTGACAAATGTAAATATTAAAATAAATCAATATTTTTAAGTATATTTGCCCTCTTATCTTATATTTAAAAGTAAATGGCAGTTGGTTTCCCACTCTTACAGATCCTTCTCCTGGGAAACTCCTTAAGATACCATGCACAGAGCACTCAACACTGAGCTCTTCATGACCCTGCAGGATGCCCAGACACATGAATGCTCAAATGCCTCGTGGAAATTCTGAAGTATCTCCAATTATATTTGACCTGAGAATAATAAGTGTCCCTGAATTTGTATTATGTGACTCTGAGCTAAGTGTTTTGTGTACATGATGCCACCAACCACCCTATCCAAGATGGAGCAGTGTTGCGTGACAGGACCTAGGACCCAGTAAAATCTCACAGAACTGGAACACCCAACCACTCTGTCGGTAGCAAAATGTCTGAAGCCATGAAGGGATTGGAGGAGAGGAAGGTAAACCAGCTTTAAACAGAGCACAATAGGCTGGTGATAATCCAGGCTATGTCCAGTTTCCCAAAGGTCTCATGACTTTGGATGAGGGTCTATCAAGAGAGCCCTTTGGCCCTTAGTGCCTCAAAACTTCTGTCCTTCCATATCTCAAATTTCACAGACTCAGACCCAGCCTTCTCTTCTGATTTGACCTTTAGCTCTAATTCTCTGACTGATATATCAACCACTCTTGGTCTGAGTACATCAGCCACTGAGCTTCTAGACTCCCAATCTAAAAACAGATGATATTGCTTATGGCCCACAATAAGAAAATTACTGATTCACATAGACAACATTTAGATTAGAATTCAAATTTAGAGTATTTAACCCAGACCAGCATGTTTTAAGTAGCAGTAGACAGGTCTCTTAAAAAATATCTTCCTAAAAAAAAAAAAAAAAAAAAAAAAAAACCTCCTGGGGTGCCTGGGTGGCTCAGTGGGTTAAATCCTCTGCCTTCGGCTCAGGTCATGATCTCAGGGTCCTGGGTTTGGGCCCCCGCATTGGACTCCCTGCTCAGCAGGGAGCCTTTTCCTCCTCCCCCCACACGTGCCTCTCTGTCTGTCAAATAAATAAAATCTTTAAAAAAAAAATCTTCCTTATTATCCATCTGCCACAGTCCCCAAATGTCACCACTTAAGATTTAATCACATCAGTCTTGAAAATGGTCTACCTATTCTATTTAAAGAACTCTTAGGGTTTCTTGAAAATTCTTGATCCCTCAGACTATTTGTACAGGCCTCAATATCATTTGTGTAAATCACCAACCATCTACATGTGAGGCTCAAGGACTTTACTATAGTTAATCTGATTATTTTATTATATTTAACCTTCAAGTTAAATCTGCAGGTCACACTCATTGTAATAGTCTCAAGGTGACGAAACTGAGGTTCAGGGCAGACCACATAGCTCTTGGGTAGCCAAGAAGTAGATGTAACTGATCCAAAAGCTATTCCTATTTTATTTCCATATTGCCTGCTCAAATTTGGTTGACTTAAATTCACCGATTTTAAATTAAAAGTTTGAAGTCACCCAAGTAACCTTTTATACTTACTTTTCCTTTCTCCACAGTTGTTTTGATTCTGTATAAACATCGACCCCGCTCACTAGTTAATTTCAAAGGCTTTTTAAATGTCAGGAGTTGAGCTGAGATTTCATGAATCTCCAGTCTCTGAACAGGTCATTAGTCCAAAGCACTTTTTAGGCCAACGCATCCACCTCTAGTGACTCCAAATGCCAGTTAAACAGATGCCCACCCTTGATAATGTCTACTTAAAACCCAAAGAGTAAATCTTATAAGTAGCTCTGCAGATTTGACTATTGAAAGAGTAATGGGTCCATATAAAATAATCTTCTTCCAACTTCTGGGTTTAGGAAAGCCCTAAAAACAAATTAACTTTAATGTTTTTCCAAGGTTTGTTAACCTTGCTTGCTCAACAGCTGCTCTACTTTCATAATGAAAGAGAAAAGATGCCATAATGGCCCTAAGGTTGCCAAAATTTGGGGGTGAACAAGCTTCCTGTGCTCTTCAGAACATTCCCTCTCCGTGAAGTCTGATTCTCAGATTCCAGCAGTCTCAGGACATTTACATCTCAGCGGTGATGAATGCCACAGAGAGACAGCAAATAGGACTGCAGTGAAATTTAATGCTCACTTTAGATGCTCCAGTTCTTATTAGAAAAGGTCACCCATTGTCCCACTCAGATGATTAATGCAGACTCTTACATCTTTATGGGATATTTCCGCAATATGTGCTGTCTAAGTGACTGTTTGTTCCTCATTTCAGACTCTACTAGTGCTTAATACTCAACATGAATTTCGATGGGTGGAAAAATGCCACTTTGCAGCTTCAGGTTTTTGTAGCTTGCCCTGTTAGAAGAAAGCTTAAATCATGGTGTCCAAAGAAAGCTTGAAGCCCATTTTCATCAAATTTCCCATAGCAGTTTTCTTTAAATGTATGCTGATAGCATAATTACTATAATAAACAAGCCCCTTTTCAGTGGTACTTGGAAAATTCAAACCAGAGCGATTTTCTTTCAGATGCTGATTAGTTAAATCCTGCCAGACCAGTGATAGTAGCAATAATCTCTTCTTATTTCCTATGTTAGAAAAAGTCAAATTTCTTAAAGTATAAATCCTCTACCTTACCTGCTAATGAGATAACATGGACACACAACACTGCTTGTGATATTTTTCAGGTTAGGAAACTTATTTTCTGGGGTCCAAGGAAATAACAGTTTTTAGCTTCTCTCCCTACACCTGTACAAAGGATTCTTAGAGGACAACTTTTCAATCTTGAGCACAGAAATTTAGACTCCTGAATTCCGGTGTTTCTTGTTTTTGTTATCCTCACCTCTATTTTTTATTTCTTATTTCCCCAAATGTGGGCATCCTGGACAGACTCAGTGCTTAAAGTCCATTGTGACATAATTCTCACTCACATAATATTCACCTGGCTATGCAAATTCATTATCAAGTTTCTACAGTTGCCCTGGAAAGTTTCATGGAATCCTGGATTTAGGAGGAAGAAAATTTTCCAGATGGAGTTGACCTGGAAGAATTTGCCCCATGACTCAAATGAGTTTTTCTCTGTGTCAGGTTCCTTCCTCAGCCCACTAATGATCTTGTTGTTGAATTTTTATATGACCGCTTAAGGTGAGATACATTTCATAGCATCACCAAGTTCAATACGTGCAGGACAGATTGTTTTGGGTTCTGCCACTAATGTTGGACACAAAGAACCGATCAAATTGTCAACAGTCAATGTGAAAGAATCAATTATATAGATCTAGCCCAGAGCCGGAGAAATGTAGATAGTAAAATAAGATTTTCTTTTCTCTTTCCAAGTCAGCCTTACTAGCCAAAGAGGTAAAATCAGTTTACTATAACTATCATTGCCAGAATTTGGGCCTGGTCATGTGGATGAGCCGACATCATGTACTACTGAGTATTTAACTATAATTTGTTCTTCTGTTGCAAATACACTGGAAATATCAAAGCCTCTCTTCTCACAATTCTGTGTAAGATTTTAAGCATAACTTCAAAACAGAAATGAATACATGAACAATCATTCCATTTTTACCACAAAAATAACTCTGGCTTAAAAATGAAAATTTAGGCATCCAAATTGGAAAAGAAAAATCATCTCTTTGCAAATGACATCATCTTATATATAGATCCTAAAAATTACACACATACACACACACACACTAATCTATAAGAACTAATAAACGAGTTCAACAAAGGTGCAGGAAAGATTAATATTAAACACAAAAATCAGTTGTATTCCTACACAATAACAATTCAAAACAAAAACTAAGAAAGCAATAGCACCATTGTTCAGAGTGGTGCCTCTCATAATTCGGGTTGCTATAACAAAAATACCATAGAGTGGGTGGCTGAAACAAGCATTTAGTTCTCCTGGTTCTGGAGACTGAGAAATCTGGGATCAGGGTATTGCCATGATTGGGTTCTGCTGAGAGCCCTTTTCCTGGTTCACAGATAGCTTTCTTCTTGCTGTGTCTTCACAAACACAGCGGGCATCAGAGAAACGGGATGGAGGCTCTCTCTTGCTCCTTCTTATAAATGAACTCCAGGATTAAGGCTCCACCTTCATTACCTCCCAAAAGTGCCTCCAAATACCATTGCACTGGGGAGCAGAGTTTCAGCATATGAAATTTTGGGGGAACACAAACACTCAGTCCATAGTAAGACCAAAAATATTCCTAGGAACACACTTAACCAAGGAAGCAAAAACTTATACACTTTAAACTATAAAATGCTTGCTGAAAGATATTAAAGGAGACACAAACAAGTAGAAAGATATCCCATGTTTGTGGACTAGAAGACATACTGTTAAGATACCAATACTACCTAGAGCAATCTATAGATTCAATGCAATCCCTACCAAAAGCCCAATGACTTTTTTTTCCACAAATAGGAAAATCCATCAATAAAGTTAGAGAGTATTATGCTAAGTGAAATAAGTCAGTCAGAGAAAGGCAAATACAGTATGATTTCGCACACATGTAGAATTTAAGAAACAAAAACGATCATGGGGGGAGAAAATGGAGAGAGGAAAACCAGACTCTTAACTATAGAGAGCAAACCGATGGTTACCAGAGGGGTGGCAGGTGGGGGG
This sequence comes from Mellivora capensis, assembly GCA_004024625.1. NCBI lineage: Eukaryota > Metazoa > Chordata > Mammalia > Carnivora > Mustelidae > Mellivora > Mellivora capensis. Next base: position 47,543 of record PISX010012810.1, read on the forward strand.
ACAGGTGAAATAGGTGATGGGCATTAAGGAGTGCATTTGTAATGAGCACTGGGTGTTGTAAGGAAGTGTTGAATCACAAAATTGTACATCTGAAACTAATATTACACAGTACGTTAACTAACTGGAATTTAAATAGAAACTTTAAAGGTTTTTATGTGGAATTTCGAGGAACCTCAAATAGACAAAAGGATCTTGAAAAAGGAGAACATTGGAGGACTCATACTTGCTAATTTCGAAACTTACTAAAAGTTAAAATACTGGCATGAAGTGTGGTATTGGAATAAAGATAGACATATAGACCCATAGAATAGAGATCTCAAAAATAAATCCACGCGTACATGCGCAAACGATTTTTGACAAGCGTGCCAAGATCATTCAATGGAGAAAAGATAATCTTTTAGCAAATAGTGTGGGGAAAACTGGATACCCACATTCAAAAAAATGAAATTGGACTTTTGTTTGGTTTATATACAAAAATGAACTCAAAATGGATCAATGACATAATGTAAGAGGTAAAAGAAAACATAGAGGAAAGGCTTCATGATACTGGATTTGGCAATAACCTCTTGAATGTAATACTGAAGGCACAGGCCACAAAATGAAAAACAGATTAGTATCCAATGTAGAAAGAACTCCTATAACTCAATATCAACAAAAAACAACCTAATCTAAAGATGGAGAAAAGATTTGAAAAGGTATTTCTCCAAAGACGATATATAGATAGCCAATAAATACATAAAAAGAGGTTCAATATCACTAAGCCTCACAGAAATGCAAATCAAAAGCACAAGGAGATAGTATTTCCCAACCATTAGGATGGTTATATTAAAAAAAAAAAAACAAAACCAAAAACAGAAAATAATAGGTGTTGGTAAGAATGTGGTGAAACTGGGGGCACCTGGGTGGCTCAGTGGGTTGGGCCTCTGCCTTTGGCTCAGGTCATGATCTCAGGGTCCTGGGATCGAATCCCACATCAGGCTCTCTATTCAGTGGGGAGCCTGCTTCCTCCTCTCTCTCTCTGTCTGCCTCTCTGCCTACTTGTGATCTCTCTCTGTCAAATAAATAAATAAAATGTAAAAAAAAAGAATGTGGTATAACTGGAATCCTTGTGCTGCTGGCGGGAATAAAAAATGGTGCAGCCACTTTGGAAAACAGTTTGCCACTTCCTCAGAAAATCAAACATGCAGCTACCATATGATCCAGCAATGAAAACATACATCAAACATACGTCCATACTAAAACTTTTACACAAATATTCATAGTAGCATTACTCAGAATATCCACACAATGGGGGGAAAACAAGTGTGCATCAGGTAACGAATAAACAAAATGTGTTGTATTTATACAATGAAACATTATTTGGCTATAAAAAAATAAAGTGCTGACACAATGCTACACCGTGGATGAACTTTAAAAACGTTATGCTATGTGAAAGAAGCTAGACACAAAAGGCCACACATTGTAGGATTCTAGTTGGAGATCATGTCCAGAATAAGCAAATCCACAGAGGCAGAAAAAGTAGATTACATTTACCAGAAGCTGGAGGGTGTGGGGAATGAGGTTTGACTACTAATAGGTAGTTTCTTTTCCTTTTTTTTTTCTCAAAGATTTTATTTATTTATTTGAGAGAGAGCATGAGAGAGCGAGAGAGCACGTGAGTGTGAGCACGCACAAGTGGGGGCAAGGGGCAGAGGGAAACAGAGAAGCAGACTACCGCTGAGCTGGGAGCCCGATGCGGGGCTCCATCCCAGGACCCTGAGATCATGACTGAGCCAAAGGCAGAGTCTTCACTGACCGAGCCACCCAGGCGCCCCTGCACTACTAACAGGTAGTTTTGTTTTGGGGTGATGAGGATGTTCTGGAATTAGATAGTGGTGGTGCTTGTACGACTTGGTATATGTGAGAAAAATCACCTTAAAATTGTATACTTCATGAGTGCATTGTATGCTGTGTCAATGATACCTTCATTTAAAAAATGTATACTGCTTAATAAAACCCAACTTAGATAGACTTGGCTCAATTCAAGGGACATTTACATGCCAGCTGTACTGGTGTTTGATCTTTCTTGACCACACCCTCAAAAAGGTAAGAGTCATAAATTTAAAGATTTTATTTCTTTATTTGAGTGAGAGACAGTGAGAGAGAGCATGAGAGAGGAGAAGGTCAGAGGGAGAAGCAGACTCCCTGTGGAGCTGGGAACCCAATGTGGGACTCGATCCCGGGAGTGCGGGATCATGACCTGAGCCAAAAACAGTTGATTAACCAACTGAGCCACCCAGGCATCCATAAATTTAAAATAAATAAATAAAATAAAAAATAAAAATAAATTTAAAAAATTTAAAAATAAATTTTAAAAATTAATTAAAAAAAAAAGAAAAAAGATAAAGGTAAGAGTCAAGACTCTTTCTGATAACCAGGCAGGCCACAAGCAAGTGAAAGCCTGGATACAAAATAGGAAAGTATCCTCACCCCACTGATGATGGACAGCCTAGAATTTTCACCTGGGATTTGCATTTGTTTGCAATATGAAGGTCCTAGACCACCAAACCCAGAACTTTGTATTCACCTTCCCATTTTTGTTGGCTCTGCTGGCAGCTTGGTGAGAAGATAGAGATAAAGGACCAAATCAAGAGACTAATAATATATTCATAAGGAGTACTCTAGAAAGCTGAAACTTCTGTTTTATGTATTCTTATATAGTTCCCGTCCAAGTGGACCTCACTTCAGTCCCACTTAATGTACGAGAGTAGAGCTCAGGAATTTATATTTTAAATAAATATCTCTGGTGATTTTTACTCAAATGATGATTATTCAAACTGAGTCTTTTTTCTACCAACTTTGTATTTTGACAAATGCCAAATCCATAGAAAGTTGAAAAATATATAGTGTGACAAATGTCCATATACACTATATATTTTAAATTAGATTCAATAATTAACACTTTCCTAATTTTTTTCTATTCTCTCTTCATCAAATACTTTGAGAGTAAATTACAGTTATAATGACATTTCAAATATTTCACCTTAAAACAAAGACATCTTCACTTATAACCATAATTTAATTGTCACACCTAGGCTATTTAAGACTGATTACACATATACTATCAGATATACAATACATAGTCCTATTTCTTCAGTTGTCCCAATAATGTCCAAATGTCCATTATAGCTTTCTGGTTTTGGGGTTTTTGTTGTTGTTGTTGTTTGTTTGTTTTGCTTTTTATATCCAGGATCAAGTCAAGAATCACACATTGCAATTAGTTGCTACATCCCTTTGTTCCCCTTCGATCTCTCATCTTTTTTGTCTTTCATGAAACTGACATCTTTGAAGAGTATAGAATAATCATTTTGAAGAATGTCCTTCAATGTGGATTTGCTTTATTGCTTCCTGATGACTAGACATAGGTTAAAATGTTCTATTAATATAATGTGTATTCGTTTGTCCATTATTGGCATAGTTTGGTTTTATCATTTACTGTGCCATTCACCAGATTTCTCCATTGTGAAGATGTTTTCCTTTGTAATTAATAAATAATCTGAGGGTGATACTTTCAAACTAACCACTTATTCTTATGCATAAGAGTTTTTAACCAGCTTGTGTTCTACAATTACCTCAACAGTCATAGATCTCCACGTAATTGCTGTAGTTGTAACAGAAATCATTAAACTCGGAGTTTAATTGTAATATTTCCCTCTTAATATTTCCTTTGTATCTTGAACTGAAATTCAAATATAGCTATCCTTCCTTAATATGATTGTTTCTACATAATCAGAATTTGAGATACAGATACAAACACTTTTATCTACTAGACAATTTCAGGTTTCCAAAAATTAGTGTTTGGCAGAAAATGTTTTCTACCCCACAGTCCTCTAAATCACCTTAATTTATTAAGTGTGATAAATGATGGGCTGGGTAACATGTTTATCTTTGTATTCTTAGTCCGCTTATAACTAGAAAGGTGGTTTTGTTCTGCTTCATAAGTCTTATAGAGGTTGAAAAATTTTATAGGATGACTAACTTTTTTTTTAGCAAATGAAAAGATAATGCATTAAGCTATCTTTTAAGCATTGCTGAAATCCAATTATTTCTGTGGCATGGACTCTTACAGATTTTAAATACACTAAGGAACATAATGCGACAAAGGGAATATCTAGCATTAACTTTGAATGTACCTTGCCCCATCCCATTTTCATACACATAGATATTTGATTATTTAATTGTACATATTCTATTTGGCTATAATGGGTATGTTTTGTCATTTAAAAAAAAAACACCCTGTAAGTTTCTCACTTATTTTATTCAACCCTACCTCGCTTGTCAGTGCCAGGTGCCCTGAGAAATCTCAACTGAAATTCTATTATTTAAGGAGTTTGGGGATTTATTTTTCTCCAAGAAATGTTAGCTTAAAAAGGACTTGATTCTCTCTGTAGGTCCTTCCCATTTGGTTGAGTTTCTCTCACTGCCATGTTGCTCTACTTAGCAAATGACTGGCTGGCAGTTGGAATAAGCATTAGCTCAGTCATTATCAGCCTTTGCCAAGGAGGAGGCCCGGGCCATTGCACTTGGCTGTGTCAGAGCCCAAGGGGTGCGCTGTTTCAAGGAGCCATCACTTGGCGGTGATCAGCACCATCCATTGGTCCCACTTCCACCGCTATATCAAAGTCCATTAACATTTTGCTGCCCCTTTTAAGTGGTAGTTGCTGATGAAGTTCAATATGACAAATATTTATTAATCACTACCTAAAGCAAAGCACAGTGTTAAGCACTGTTGGAGGTAATAAAATAAGTGCAATCCCTTTCTTCAAGTAAAATACAAACCAGTAAGGAAACAGGATGATTTTTTAAAATAGCACTGTTACATCTCAGATTCTAGGAAATGCCAGAAAGGGAGAAAAACGGCGGGGGGTGGGGGGGACACAAAAGGCTATGAAAATGTGAAGAAAGGAGGAAAAAATTATCCACTAAATTGAGAGGTAGGAACTAGCCCTCCAGGTGTTCTGAGAATATGGGATTTTCTGAGGACACAAAATGATAGGAAGATTTCTGCTCTATACTGCTAAGAGAATCATGACTTTTAAGTAGCAGAAAACACATCACGGTGGGGAGTTAGCCTCTCATCCTATTAGGCAGATTATTTTGTAACTTTTCAAATCCAAATCATAAGATTTGGGCACATTCATTTCACTATTCAGTACCTTTTTTCAATGGCGGCTAGAAACCAGAGCATGCTCTAGGACCAAGTTGTTGTAACAGCTAATGAGAACCATCTAGTTGGGTGGTGTAAACAAAGCAATGCAGTAATTTCGCTGAAGTTGTCTGTGTGTGCGGGTGAGATGTGAGCTCAGAGGATGAACACCTCACCCACTCTGGAGGGTTCAGAGAGAGTCCCAGAAAGAGACATTTCCAGACTTAAAGCTAAAGCATCAGTACTCCAGCCCAGTAAGCAATGGAAGCCAAAGCCCTCTTTGTCCTAAACACTGTACTCCTATGTCCCAAGACCTTCCAATTGCAGGTACCTACCTGGAAAGAACATTGTGTACCCTCTAGTGGGCACAATAATATAAATCATCTTCACTTCGTATTATAATCTCATTGAGCTACAAGGACAAAATATGCCAACCATTTAGAAGGTATTTATTTACCACAATCTAGAGATATCAAATACCCATGCAAATCAAATCAGCCCTTGATTAAATTCTGTGCACTAGTGATGGCCATGGTCACAGTATTATGGATTTTATTTTAAATAAAGAGAGAACAAAATTATTTATGGTCATCCGAATTTGTAGGGCATTTGTTTAGGAATGACTTATGGACTATTGGTAAAAGAAAAAGATCAGAGAGGTCTGAGCACTTAATAAATACAGCAGTGGCGATACGATTTTCAGTCTGATTTAGGAACTGTAAAGACAGTCTGGGCTGTGCTCGAGATGCAGCGGAAGCTCATTTTGGATGATCAGTGAAGTGAGGGAGGTTGAACATTCTCAGTGCAGTAGTTAAGTGATCTTGGCAGTGCCAGAGAGAACCAAAGAGATTTGTTCTAGTTAAAGAAATGAATATTTGGAACTACTTCCAAATATTTGTGGCACTCAGGGGAACATTTTTCTTATTTGCTAAGGGGAACTAAAAAATAAATTCATCACATTTGCTGAGGTCTCTACACAAAATATCATTGAAAGGGGGTAGGCAGATTTCATAGGGGCATTTGTGATGCTTGGTGTTGGAGAGCTCCTGTGTAGCCATATGAATTGCTCCCTTGCCCAGCCCCATGTGTGAACTGGGGAGCATGACAGAATCCTTTCCTGTTGCTCTAGGACCTTGCTCTATCATCAGCTCTTCCTTCTCCCTCGTGCGTCTTCAATCTCTTTCACTCCACTGAAGTCTCCTTTTAGAGAGTCCAACATTTAGACATTTTCACGTCTTTGAAAACTTTAAATGTAACAGGATATATTCTAGCCAGGCTTCTCCTGGCTTCTTTTTCATTGCTCTTCTTCCATTCACAAACACAATTCCTGACAAATACTCTATATTCACCATCTCAACCGTCTTCCCTTCCATTGGTTCCCAGACTGGCTTCTGGGTCCACATTCCGCTCTATTTGCCCGGAGACAGTGGTCACCAGTGGCTAAAACCGATGGGCTCTTCTTGATGCTTTGCCATTGACCTCTTGCTGGCACCCGAATGGGGACCACTCTTTCTTTCATAAATATCCTTCTTTGGTTTCTGAAATATCTTCCTCATCTCAAGCTCTTTCTGAGATCACTATTTCCCTCCTCTAATATCCCTTAAACATTGCTGCCATTAATCTTCTATCAGTTTTTGCACAGCCTCAGATTTCTTCTTTCCCCTAGGGAATCCCAAATCTATGTTATCAGGAGAGGATCATCTCCTGAGTCCTACGCTTGTAATGCCATCTACCTGTGCACCTGCTCTACCTGAATGTCACATAAGCACTTCAAACCCTCTATGGATGAAACTGAAGGTATCATCTTTCATTCCTGATTCTCTCTTCTGCTTCAAATTGATCGGCATGCCTTGAGGGAATATTTTTTGTGTGTCACTGACTTTTCTGCATGCATTTTTAAAGAAAACTCATTTATTCTACTTACTAAACTGTAAGTCCTCTAGGGAAAAGAGCTCTGCCTTCTTTGTTTTTGTATCCTCAGAAACTAGTAATGCCGTAATTATTTGGGAACTACAAATGAACGAGTGGAGTGAAGTGAGGTCCACAGCATACCTCTGATTTTTTTTTTTTTTTTTTTTTTGCACTACAATGAAGCATATCAGATCAGAGTCCCAACACATGGTTGGAGATGCTCCCTGGCATTACTCCTCAGTGAAGTCTCCCTTTTATTTCTCCTGGCAGCTCTCAAAACACTGCCATGTGCCACCGTGTTCTCTTTCCCAAGCAGGTACAGAATGCAATCCCAGGAGAACGTCTAAGGAAAGAAAATTGCCCATAAGAGTACAGCTATGAGGAATGAGTACATTTACAAAGGAAATGCAGAGCCATGCTCCAGGGAAAAGTACTAGGTCTTTCTTCTATTTTGATGTTTAACATTCAGCAGACTGAAAGCATTCAGTCTGTAGTAATGGAAAACAGCCTTGAAAAATGTGAGAAGATTTTATCATTAAACCTGACAAATCATAAAAATCTCAAAGGAAATAAATTTAGTTGGAGAGATAAAATTGCTATAGGGTAACATCAGGACTCTCAGCCTTCAAAAGTACATATATGTCGGTATCCAAGGACCCTTTGGAGTTTCTAGCCCACATTAAAATAAAGAATTATGCAGAAGATTCTATGAAAACATTGAGGAGGGGGATCTCACTTGGTCTAAAGGAGTCAAGAGAGCTCTGCCTGAAGAACTAAAACCTGATTTTAAAAGTTAACTTTTGAGCTGGATATTTAAGCAGAAAGAAGAGCTTGTACTAAGGCACAGGGGGGGTAAATACAACATCTCACTTGGGGAACTATGCCAACTTTGGCAAGACTTAAATGTGAGTGTATGGGGGGGGGTCAGAGATGGCTGTGGAAATGTCGCAAGGGACAAAGCATGAATCTCCTTGTATACTGTGTTTGCAGTTTGACAACCATGGTAGATGGGGAGCCATGAAAGTATTTTGAGTAGGTAAGTGGCATGATCAGATTTGTATTTTTAAAAGATAATTCTGGAGCCAACACATGTGATGAATTTGAGAGGAATATGTCTAGAGACAGCAAGACAAGCAAGAAGACCATTGCAATAACTTGACAAGGAATAACATTAGGGGGGTGCCTGGGTGGCTCAGTGAGTTAAAGCCTCTGCCTTTGGCTCAGGTCATGATCCCAGGGTCCTGGGATGGAGCCCCACATCGGGCTCTCTGCTCAGTGGGGAGCCTGCTTCCCCCTCTCTCTCTGCCTGTCTCTCTGTCTACTTGTGATCTCTGTCAAATAAATAAATAAAATCTAAAAAAAAAAAAAAGAAATCACATTAGGAAAAGAAGTTAAAGGAACTGATTCAATAGTAATTTAGGAAGTTGCATTCTAGAACCTAGTGCATTGTGGAATAAAGGGATCTAGGATAATTCCTGGGGTTCTAGTTTCTTTCAGTTATTCAATATCTATATCTAGTACTACGTCTCAGGCTCTGTCAATACAATAATAAACAAAACAAAGCCCTAAGCCTCAAGGACCTCACAGTCTTGGGGGATTATGAGTAAGTAAAAAGGGTCAAGTGCAGTATGCAGTAGGATCTTCTAGCACAAACTTGGGATTCAATAAATATTTCAGCTGAGATATTAATGACAAAAAGTGCTAGCTATGTAAAAGGGGCTAGGGAAATATTCTTTGAAGATGGACTAGCATGTGCAAAAGCACAAAGGTAAGAACATATCTCTTAGTTTATTTAGGAAGCTGTAAGAAAGACTAGGAAACATCATACATCAAGAGAGGGAATATAGGAAGATAAGAGGGTGTAGTGGTGATAAGCATTCATGCATGTTGAGATGGAGATGTCTATGGAATGTCCAAATGGAAAGAATGGGTCCTGGAGTCATCATAATTGTCTTGGACTTGACAGAGAAACAAATCTGAAAGACAAAGCAGGAGATAAAGCTGTGAAGGCTATTAAGATTTCCCAGGAAGAGGGCAAAGAATGAGAAGAAAGAGTGCAAAGGACACAGTCCCAGGTAACACAACCATATTTAAGGGAGAGATGGAGGAAAAGTGTCACATGGCACCGAATCGGGAGAAGAAAGAGGGATCAAGGGAAATCTAGACATCAAAAGAGTTTTGAGAAAAAGGGATTCAACATTCTAGATGAAGCTGAGAGCTCTAGGAAAATAATGACAGTAAACTACCGATTGGACTTAGTGTTTATGAGATCATCAGTAACCTCGTCAAGAGCACTTTCAGTGGAGTGGGAACCACAGAAGCCAGGTTAGGAGTGGATGATAGGTGAGCAATTGAAATGGTGAGTACAGATTACACTTTCAAGTAGCTTGATTGTGAAGGGCCAGAGAGCTGGTAGCCACAAGATCACTGTGTAGAGTTTGGGGGAAAAAATTGGTCTACTTTTTGTACTAAGGGAGAGGCATAAACAACTTTATCAGCTGAGGGGAATAAGCCAAGAGAGAGGGAAGGTGAAGATATGCCATAATGACCTGGAGAAAATGAGAAGGGATGAGATACACTTTATGTGGAGGATTAACCTTGAATTTACAAACAGCTGGTCCTCCAGAGTTGGAAAGGAGCGGTGAAGGATGGAGGAAAGGAGAAGATAACATGATAGATGGAGTTCTAAGGAGTTGGGGGAATAGTGTGATGATAAGGTCATTTTCTCAGGGAAGGGACGTGATGGGAAGGCAGAGGAGTGTCCTTACCCCGGAGTCTCCCTGTTTCCTGTTCCTCTCTCACCTTTGTATCTCTAACCATCACCAGACTGAACACTTTTGTTTTGTCAAGATTCCAAATAGGTCACTTAGTAATCTGGGAATGGTCAAATGTCAGCTCACCTGGAACACTACAAATAAACATAAAATAATCCCTGAGGCTTCCGGAAGCTTAGTCTTTTGTTTTTGATATGCAGCATTTAATAGAGTAAAGAAAGAATTATTTACACAGAAAAGACATAGGGATTTTTTTTTCTTCACTGGATATATTTGTATTTTATGCATAATTATATTCCAAAACTATAGAAGTGATCATGATTATGTGCAAATGATGGCCTTTAGCCCAAAACTTCAAGGATTTAAGAGTCTGACAATTGGTCTCCTCCAGAATGATATAATGGTATAATTTTAATTTAAGTTACTGTGGGTTTAAATATATAATAGTTAATGGACAGTCTACCAAGCACTCAATAAAATGCCTTATAACTTGTATGAATCATAATACATGCTATCTAATTTTTTAAACCTACTATAAGTAATCATCTGAGGACAAATTGTCCAAAGAACTGGGCTTTATTTTTTGTGTTTGTTTTCAAGGTGCCCGCATTTGTTGCCCCCAAATGAGCAATCTCTGGGTCAGTCTCCAACTGGCTGGAAATTCAAATGGCTCTTCTGAAGATTTGACACTGCCTCTAGTATCATTTAATATTTTTTATGAACATCTTAACTACAAAATTGAGAGAATTAAGCAATGAATGACACCAGGATGGCCAGACTGCTAACATCCCCAAAGAATGAACTAAAATTACAAGTGACAGAGGCCAATTACAGAAACGATCTACCCAAAACACAGAGAAGTTCAAGAGAAACTTAAAATTACACATTCTTACCTGCTTTATTGCACCTTCTCTTTGTGAAGGAGAATGACAATCATCGTTTTTATGACTTAATGCCTGTGGATTTATTTGCTGATGTCACTCACAGTCATAGTGGATAATAGTGTGCTTCCATATAAAGCACAGATCGAATATTCTGGTCAAAAATTTGAAGGGCACTCATTTATAGCAAAGCAAATCAGTAGGAAGGTGGTTAAAGTAGGATTAAATTTGGGGCACCTTAGTGGCTCAGTCAGTTAAGCTGCCTACTCTCGATTTCAGTTCAGGTCATAATCTCAGGGTCCTGGGGTCCAGGCTTGCAATGGTCTCCATGCTCAGCGAGGAGTCAGCGTGAGGATTCCATCTCTCTCTTCCCCTTCCCCAGCCTGCTCTCTCTCTCAGATAAATAAATATTTTTAAAAACAGGACTGAATTCAGGAAAGAGTGATAGAAAAATACTGGTGGTTCAAATAAGATAGAGTATTCCTCCTTCAAAATCGAAAAGCGAGTTGCCCAGTACTAGAATGGCAACACCGTGATGGTCAAAAACCCAGACTCCTCATGTCCTGTGGCTCCAGCACCTTCAACACACGGCTTCTCCTTAGAGCTACAGATGTCTCCTCAACTTCCACCATCGAGTCTACATTCCAGGCAAAGAAAGAGAAAGGAATGGAAACACACGCCTTCTCTTCTGTTTTTTTTTTTAATGTGTTTGTGTGATAAAATATACATGACAAAATTTACCATTCTAAACATTTTATGTGTGCAGCTCACTGGCATTAAGTACCTTCACATTGTTCTGCAACCGTCACCCGCCATCCATTACCATAACTTTTTCATCATCCCAAATATAAATATAACAATTTAATATTGTTATATATTATGTTATATATTATGTTATATAATATGTTATATAAAATATAATCCAATTTATATATGGATTTCATTAATCCATGACTCCCCACATCCCCTCAGTCCTTGGTCACTTCTATACTACTTCTGGTCTCTATGAACTGGACTACTTTAGGTAACGCATGAGAGTGGAGTCCTATAATATCTGTTCTTCCGTGAGTGGCTTATGTTACTTTCCACAATATCTTCAAGGTTCATCTGCATTGTAAAATGTGTTAGAATTTCCTTTCTCTTTATTTATTTATTTATATATTTTTGAAAATGTTTTATTTATGTATTTGACAGAGAGAGATCACAAGTAGGCAGAGCAGCAGGCAGGGAGAGAGGGGGGGAAGCAGGCTTCCCTGCTAAGCAGAGAGCTGGATGTGGGGCTCCATCCCAGGACCCTGGGATCCTGACCTGAGCCTAAGGCAGAGGCTTCAACTCACTGATCCATCCAGGCGCCCCTTTCTCTTTAAAGCTGAATAATATTCCATTTTTAGGTATATGCCACAATTTGTTTACCCATTCATTTATCGAAGAACAATTGGGTTGCTTCAGTCTTTTGGTTATTGTTATTTTGAGTCCCTGCATTCAGTTTCTCGGGGAATATATAATTATATATATTGTTATATATTAAACTATTATATACCTATCTGAGAATATACATATTATTACATAATATCTAGAAGTAGAATTGGAATTGTTAGGACATAAGATAAGTCTATATTTAATTTTTTGAGAAATTGGTACACTGTGTTTCATGGTGGCTGCACCATTTTTACATTCCCATCAGTGATGCACAAGATTTCCAACATTTGCACATCCTTAACAGCACTTGTTATTTTCTGTTTTCTTTGTTTTTTAATAATAGCCATTCTAGTGGGTATGTTCTGGTATGTTATTGTGATTTTAATTTGCATTTCCCTAATGATTAGTGATGTTAAACACTTTTTATGTGCTTATTGGCTACTTATGTATCTTCTTTGGAGAAATGTCTCTTTTAGTCCTTTGCTTATTTTTAAAAATCAGGTTGTTTTTTGTTGTTAGTTGTAGGGTGTTCTTTGTATATTCTGGATATTAATTGCCCTTTCTTTTAAATGTTCCTTTCTGGAAATTACATGTGACATTTCTGTTTATATTTCAAGGGCTATAACTAACTTCAAGTGAAGCTGGTAACTGTAAGGACCTATTTAGCCAGAGCGCTTCCATCCGGTTAAACAAAACTTTGTTGTTTAAAAGTTAAACAGTCCCTGCACCCCTTCCCCCAGGGGACTTACTTAAAAACAAGTCCAAAATCAGCAAGACAGGAAACAACGTGTGTTGGAGAGGATGTGGAGAAAGGGGAACCCTCTTACACTGTTGGTGGGAATGCAAGTTGGTGCAGCTACTCTGGAGAACAGTGTGGAGGTTCCTCAAGAAGTTAAAAATAGAGCTTCCCTATGACCCTGCAATTGTGCTACTGGGTATTTACCCCAAAGATACAGATGTGGTGAAAAGAAGGGCCATCTGTACCCCAATGTTTATAGCAGCAATGGCCACAGTCGCCAAACTGTGGAAAGATCCAAGATGCCCTTCAACAGATGAATGGATAAAGAAGATGTGGTCCATATACACTATGGAGTATTATGCCTCCATCAGAAAGGATGAATACACGACTTTTGTAGCAACATGGACGGGACTGGAAGAGATTATGCTGAGTGAAATAAGTCAAGCAGAGAGAGTCAATTATCATATGGTTTCACTTATTTGCGGAGCATAACAAATAACACGGAGGACATGGGGAGATGGAGAGGAGAAGGGAGTTGAGGGAAATTGTGGGGGAGATGAACCATGAGAGACTATGGACTCTGA
>PISX010012811.1:0-59218 GCA_004024625.1 Mellivora capensis
CAACATCTTCCTAGGAACATCGCCAAAGGCAAGGGAAGCAAGGGCAAAAATGAACTATTGGGATTTCATCAAGATCAAAAGCTTTTGCACAGCAAAGGAAACAGTTAACAAAACCAAAAGACAACTGACAGAATGGGAGAAGATATTTGCAAACGACATATCAGATAAAGGGCTAGTGTCTAAAATCTATAAAGAACTCATCAAACTCAACACCCAAAGAACAAATAACCCAATCAAGAAATGGGCAGAGGACATGAACAGACATTTCTGGAAAGAAGACATCCAGATGGCCAACAGACACATGAAAAAGTGCTCCACATCACTCGGCATCAGGGAAATACAAATCAAAACCACAATGAGATATCACCTCACACCAGTCAGAATGGCTAAAATTAACAAGTCAGGCAATGACAGATGCTGGCGAGGATGCAGAGAAAGGGGAACCCTCCTACACTGTTGGTGGGAATGCAAGCTGGTGCAACCGCTCTGGAAAACAGCATGGAGATTCCTCAAAAATTTGAAAATAGGACTACCCTATGACCCAGCAATTGCACTACTGGGTATTTACCCTAAAGATACAAATGTAGTGATCCAAAGGGGCACAAGCACCCGATTGTTTATAGCAGCAATGTCTACAATAGCCAAACTATGGAAAGAACCTAGATGTCCATCAACAGATGAATGGATAAAGAAGATGTGGTATATATACACAATGGAATACTATGCAGCCATCAAAAGAAATGAAATCTTGCCATTTGCAATGATGTGGATGGGACTAGAGGGTATTATGCTTAGTGAAATAAGTCAATCGGAGAACAACAACTATCATATGATCTCCCTGTTATGAGGAAGTGGAGATGCAACATGGGGTGTGGGGGGGTAGGAAAAGAAGAAAAGAAACAAGATGGAATCGGGAGGGAGACAAACCATAAGTGACTCTTAATCTCACAAAACAAACTGAGGGTTGCTGGGGGCAGGGGGGTCGGGAAAGAGGGGTGGGGTAATGGACATTGGGGAGGGTATGTGCTATGGTTAGTGCTGTGAAGTGTGTAAACCTGGCGATTCACAGACATGTACCCCTGGGGATAAAAATACATTATATGTTTATAAAAAATAAAAAAATTAAAAAAATGTCTAGTCCAAGCTGTTTCTAAAGTGTGCCATATAGCTTATAGATATTTTTTGTAGAAAATGAGGTTCAGTAATCAAAAAAGGTGGGAAACATGGGACTAAAAATTACATATCTCTTTTCTTCAGGTCATGTCAACTTTGAATATACGAGTGCAATTTTGATCTCTAACCAGGGAATACTTACTATATACCTCAGGTGTTTTGCAGGTTCAATTCCAGGCCACCACAAGCAAGTGACTATTGCAATAAAGGAGGTCATTTTGGTTTCCCAGTGCATATAAAGGTTACATTTACACTGTACTATAGTCCGTTAAGGGTGCAATAACATTATCTAAACATTTACATACCTTAGTTAAAAATACTTTGTTGCTAAAAAGTGCTATCATCGGAGCATTCAGTAAGTCAGAATTACTGCTCAAAGATCACTATAATGAAAATGTAAAAAGTTTGAAATATTGTGAAAATTATCAAATGTGACAGGAGATTATGAAGTAAGCAAATGCTATTGGAAAAAATGGCACCAATAGACTTGCTGTAAACAGGGTTGCCACAAATCTTCAATTTATAAAAAAGAAAGTCTATGAATCACAATAAAACTAGGTATGCCTGTAATACATAGACCTTCTAAATCTTTCACCTCAATTGGAAAGACCATCTTCATTGTTGATTTTTTGTTTTTGTGAATTTTTAAAAATTAAAATAGTCTATTAAGACTATTTTTAAAGTACTTTAAGTTTTACAAAAGAATTGAATGGGAAGTAGAGAGATTTCCTGCATAACCTACTCCTCCCTTCACCTCCACTCTTCACCTCCCCTATTAATATCATTGTGTATTAGTATGGTACCTTTATTACAATTGATAACTTACTGTTAATACATTATTATTAACCAAGTCTATAGTTTACATTAGCATTCCCTCTCAATATTGTGCAGTTCCGTGAGTTCGACAAATAAAAAATATCATGCTATTACCGTCTCATAAAGAACACTTTCACTGACTTGAATATCCCCTTTGCCACATCTATTCATCCCTTCTCTCTCCCCTGTGGTTCCTGATTCACTGATCTTTTCCACTAATCTTTTTACTGTCTATAATTTCAAATTTTCAGAAGGTCACATATTGAAGTTATACAATATGTAGCCTTTTCAGAATGAATTCTTTCATTTAGCAAAATGTATTTCTAGATGCCAAAGCCTTCTTTTTCTTTTTGTTTGATAGTTTCTTTTTTAATTAAAAAAATTTTGGGTAATATTCCATTGCCTGAATAAATAGTTTATCCTTTCAACTATTGAAAAACATCTTGGTTGTTTCTAGTTTCTGGCAGTCATGAGGTTTTTGTGTGGAAATATGTTTTCAGCTCATCTGGGTAAATACTTAGGGGAGCAATAGTCAGATTGCTTGGTAGGACCATGTTTAACTTTGTAAGAAACTCAAACTGTTCCAAAGTGGCTGTACCATTTTGCAGTTCCTACTGGCAGTGGATGAGAGTTCCCCTTACCCCATGTCTTGATCAGCATATGGTGTGTTAACATTTTGAAATTTAGACATTCTGATAAGCATGTGGTAGTATTTCATTGTTTTGACTTGCAATTACCTCATTATATATGATCTGGAACATCTTTTGATATATTTATTTCCATCTGTATATCTTCTTTTGTGAAGTGTCTGTTTAGATCCTTTGTCCATTTTTTAAATGTATACTCTTTGTTTTTAGTTTTTGTTGTTTGTCAAGCTTTAATTATTTTAATATCTTGGATACAAGTCCTTTTTCAGACATGTATTTTGCAAATACTTTCTGCAAATCTGTGACTTGTTCATTGTCTAAATTTGTGAGCTTTTAAATAATTAAATATAATTTTAAAATATAGTACTTTGCATTTATTTACTGATTTTTATTTTGCACAGCCTATACTCATACACATTTGACTTCAATTAACAATAAGTCCTCTTTAAAATGAAGTGATGAAGTATATTTAGTGTTTTGGGCTTTCTCTTTTACATGCCCCACTAGAAACTAGAGGAGTGATGCCTTTGCTCTTTCAGACTGCTTGGTGATACTTATGGCTACCATTTATTATCTGCTACACCATAGGTGCTATATTAATACAGATTACAAATTTAATTACCTAATCTTTATAGTGACCCTGAGAAGTAAGATATTATGTACATTTTGCAAAAATGTAAAACAGGTTAATTTATTCGTCCAGAATTTAAAAATTCATAGTTGGTATATTTGGGATTTTAGCTTACTCTGCATGGTCCAAAGCCCATGTTTTTCTAACTATGCTAGATGATTTCAACACATTTTTCCAGTATTCATGTAAGAACCATTTCTAAGGGGAGGAACAATATGACTGGCCACTATGCAAGAAGGCTTTAGGATGCCTGGGTGGCTCAGTGGGTTAAGCCTCTGCCTTTGGCTCAGGTCATGATCCCAGGGTCCTGGTATCAAGCCCCACATCCGGCTCTCTGCTCAGCAGGGGGTCTGCTTCCCTCTCTCTCTCTCTCTCTCTGCCTGCTTCTCTACCTACTTGTGATCTCTCTCTCTCTGTCAAACAAATAAATAAAATCTTAAAAAAAAAAGAAGCCTTTATCATCAGGTATTAGCTCCAATGATACAAGTCAACCCCTGTTTATCTAACGTCTTATTTATTTAAACCACTGTTTCCTACTGTGGTCTTAGAGGTTATAAGGCTTAAACAGCACGTGTGAAATGTTGACACATTTTTTTCTCATAGTAACAACTCTATAAATTGTAGACATTCCTGCAACTAGTAATATCATTGTCATTGTTACTGCTTTTGTTTTAATTACAATTATTAGCCTTTGTCACTTGCAGAATGTGGTACTTTGAGCACATCAATTACCTTGTCAGTACTCCTGGTTCCTCAGAAATAAAATGGGGCCTATGATGCAAATTTCCTCACAGGGCTGTTGTGATGTTTAAAATGGATAACACATGTAATTGACTCAGTGGAATAACAGATGCAACGTCTTTGCTCAGGGAAGGAAGTTTGTCTCGTCTTCTCTCTTCCTTGGAGGGTGTTTACCTGAAGCTGTTCAATGGTTGCCAGATATGTGTATGATATGATTATTAATACTGAGGAGTTCACTTTCTTCTCCTTTCTGGAACATAATACATTTCTTTGACATTTTAAACTGGTAAATGACCTCTGTCCAGATGAGATAAAATGTATTTGTTGGTTGTGTACAAAATTCAGGGTAAATTTTTGAGTAAAAATAAATAAATAAAATCTTGGCATCTGTCAGTGTAAAATTAGAAAGCAACATTCTAGCAGTTTCTATGTGAACATCAGGTAGAAGCAACTAAAAAATTGTCAACAAAATAGCAGCATTAATGGAAAGAAAAGGACTTGCTAACATAAGATAGAACATGCTTGTATACTTCTAAAATGTAGTTTACAGACAGAAATGGAAATCTCTTCTGCAAATAGCTCTCTTTATGTTGTTCATAAGTAAAAATTTATTCACTCAAATCTTCCCAGTCTCACTCTGACCCTACAACCTGTAGACTTTCATTATTTCCAGGATTTGATGATAGGGTTTATATTAACGTGTCCTCTCTAGATTCTAGGATGCTTTCCATTTCTTTAAGGTTAAACTCATTTCTCTTCCTTCTTTTTTCCCTACCATTCTATACAGTACACTAAAATACAAGGTTATTGGTTTCACTTTCATTATCTTTCCCCATCTCTCTAAGATCGAAAGTGTAAAAGAAAGATAAGTGAGAAGCAAATAAGAGGAAATGAACTCTGGTCTTATGTAAGATGTTGGGAAAAAAGAACTATTGTTTAAAGGAGGCAAACTAAAGATGAAACAAAATTTTATGTAAAAAAAAAGTATATGTATACACACACACACACGCACACACACACACACATTGAGTGTTTCAGTATTAACCAGTTACTGTTGCATTCCTTTCTTCTAGTTCTGACAATTTAGTTAATTCACTCAAGGAACATTTATTGAAACCTGCTAGGTGCCAGTATTTGAAGTAGCATGATTTCAGAGTTCAGCCTTCGCTGTAATGGTTACTGCCTTCCATGATGTATGTACACATGTCTCTCTAGCACGAATGTAAGTGCTTCTTGTGCAGATTATAGCATTTTACTCATATTCATACAGAGCATAGTGATACTTTACTCATTGAAAGCAACCTGAAATGTCTAATTAAACTGGAGAAAGATTTTTTTTTGACCACCATTCAGTGGTCATTTAATAATTTAATAATTCAAGCACTAAAGTGGATATTTGATCTTAACTTTCTAGTTGATTATTTAACACACTCCATGTAAACAGAAATCCTAATCAGTTTCTTCCCTTCAGTTATGTGAACTTAGCCTCAATAAATATCATATCTCATAATTTAGCTGATTTGGATCATACAATAATGGACATAATTTGCAAGAATCAAAGGGAAAATTTATGTGAATTTGCTTTGGAAACCCTCAACAATATATAGTAAAACAATATGCTATCATTACCTTAAAATTACCTTAAAAAGTAGCCAATCACCCAAATGGTAATAAAAATTTCAAAAATACTTTTCACCAGGTTAATATTGCCCAGTTATGATTTGTTTAACTCAAAGGCATGGGATTTCTCTTATGGAAAACAAAGTTCTGTTAAGAATCATTTATAGTCTTTGCTACACATTAGGTAATAGAAAATCTCCTCTATCTTGCTCTTTTTACTCTCCAGAAAAAGAAGTTTTATATTTTCTGCCACCAAGGGTGCTCAAGGATAAAATATGTCATTTTCACATGTACTTTATTGGTGCTCCGATGCAGAATTAATTTATAAGAACTTTAACTGAATTGAAAAAAAAATAACCTAGTAGATGCTCACCAGAATGAGATCAGAACCAAAGTATAAAATCTCTTTTGTTCTCTGTTGCATTTTCTTCTCTAACTGTGCTTATTTCCCATGAGATCAGCCGCTCAAAGCCAGTGGTCTCCTCATATACTGTCACTCGGCTTACCCTGCTGACTTAAAACTAGAATCCGTAAGCTGCTGTAGTAGAGGAATTGTGGATGTTTGGTATATTGCTTGTGGGTTGGGTTTAGCTATCTGCCTGTCAAGTATGTTCCATAACCTTCACTGCCTGTTCTTCCCAGTCTTTAAAAATTATTGAAGATAATCAACCCAGAAACTAATTTTAAATGTCCAAACAATAATGATGGATTCCCAAGATAATTTGTTGTAATTAATGATTTGCTGACTATGTTTATGACCTTTAGTAATATCCGAGACAATTAACCTCAGACAAATATCAATTCTTACAAATTCAGTAAAAATGTCAACCCAGAGATTTCAATGTGATTTAACATTTATTCCAGGATGTGGGGGTGATTATTGGCAATATGTACTGCAGTCCTTTTCTCAACTATTCTCTTGCTGCTTCAGAAAGCTTTTTAAAAACAAGAACATTCTACATTAGAGAAAACATATATTTTTCAGTTTTGGATTTTCCATAAAGTTCATATGAAAATTGAGTAGAAATTTTGATGTAATTTATTTTTCTTTTTTTAAATAAAAAATCTTTAATAGTAAGTATTAATAATCTGGAATCACAGCTTCCTTATATGATATAAATTCTCAACTTAAATGCTCAAAGTAAAGTTTCAAAATTTAGCCCTCACTTTGTACAGTCGATTATTTTCTCAATTAATCCTCATTTCAAGATGAAGAGTAAGACAATGAACATTAGCAACCCTAGACTGTCACCTTTTTGTCCTCTGGGGAAAAGTTAATTTGGGGAACTGCAAGATTTTGCTCTATCAATTACTGTTAATTTTTTCCAACTTCAATTTTTTATTTTCATCTGTAAAAATATGTAAAACTTCTTTAAAAAATGAGGTTTTTCATAATTCTGTTGAGTTTTCTAGATACTGTTTCAATTATTTCCTTCCCTTTATTATGAAGTTTCCCAAAAAGATGATTCATGCTTTGTATCACTTATCTTTTATTTACTCCAGACCTTTCTTTCTTTCCTTCCTTCCTTTCTTACTTCATTTCTCCATTTCTTCCTCCTTCCCTCTCTCTCCCTCTCTCTTTCTCTCCTCTCCTCCCCTCCCCTGCTCTCCTCTTTTCTTTCCTTTTTTTTCTCTTCTTCCTTTTCTTTTTTTATCTGTCCAAACTGCATTTTTTTTAAAGTCATAAATGTCTTCCTAGTCCTTAGATCCTTTTGTTGGTCTTAATATTTAAAAAACAAACAAACAAACAAACAAACAAAACTCTCTCCATTTAGTTTTTTGCCCCTCTTTGTTGCCAATTTTTCCCTCTTGTCATTTGAAATGGTCAATATTTGATACTTATTTAAGAAGATTTTCCCTATATCTGTCTCTGCTTTCAGTTTTTCTCTCCCTTCCCTTCCCTTCCCTTTACTTCCCATTCCTTCCTCTCCTGTCTCTGGGAAAACCTCATGTTGTCCTAGGACTTTAATCATTGCCTCTCTGTAGATATCTTATTCCCTACCTGTAGTTGTCAATCCTAATTCTTAGTACCATATTTGTAAAGGCCTGCTGACTAGTTCAACATGAAGAATTTATTAGTAATGTTTCATGTAAAAACCATTTTTATTATCTTTACCATAAAATAAGTTTTTCTTTTAGATCTCCATGCCCCACTTTTTTTTTTTAACATCGATATTTCTAATTTCCACTATTTGCTAAGTTATTAGAAACCTTAACTTTATCTTAGCGGCCTGCTCTGGGTCCATTCCCACATCCAACTGAATATGAATCTCATTATTCCTCTACCCATAATTTTCCCAATATCCAGGTCTTCTTACTTTAACAACATAACTCTAGGGACTCTAAGAAGTCCCTACTTCTTAGAATATTGTAATACTCCCCCCATAGCTTTTCCTCTTCCAGTGTTTCACATTATGGGGCCAAGTTTGTTTTCTTGAAAGTATAATCAGAATGATATATTTTGGCTTTAGCATGTAGACATATGCATTTTAAATATTTTTTTCCAGAGTTGTCTAACAAAAATAACACAAATGAGTATTTATTCAAAATTTTGTATTTTCCAAATACTTATAAAATCAGGAAGTTTTTCTGTTGTATTTTTTAGTATCAAAATGTCCATTCATGAACATTTCAGTTCTTTGGAGAAATATTTACTCTAAAATATCATGTAAACTCTAACAGCCTCAATCTATTATTTTTTGTTTATTTCAAATAACATTTTAAAATTCCTAGTGGGGCATTTTTTTCGTTATAATACTTTTATGGGAACAGAAAGAGGGAATTGGACCTTTAATTAGTATTATTAAATGTGGAGAAATAAATTATAATGCTTCATTTTGATCCATATGCCAAATATAGCATTCATCCAGGAGATTATTTTTAATATTGTTATTGCAGAATTACTGAAAAAGACAACTGGCATAGTCCTCTGTAATGTGTTTCTGAGGCTACTTAAGAAATCATCCAGTTTGTGATATTACTAAAATTTACAATAGATGTCTGTAGGTCTTTACATCTAGCTTCTAAAAATTAATGTTCTGGGGGTTCAAAAGTAAGGGAGAAAGGATTCAGCCTCTTATTTGTACAAATGGAGATTGGCCAAAACTGAAAGTATTACATTCAATATCTTTGCAGCGGTGCTTTTTTCTCCCAAAAAACTATAACTTTATTCCATATTTGTATGTCAATTAATATGGGTCTTTCACAATTATAATTTTTTATACATTAGGAAAAAAAGTGAATTGTGGACCTCATATCAGAGCTAGAAAATAATTCTCTCATAATACATGATTACTTCTGTATTTGCTTCTTGCTCTTTCCAGCTCCATTTCTATGTGTAGTCAGATTTTTGAAAAATACTCTTTTTATATTGGTCCAGAAAAGGAAGTTATTCAGTAAAAGCATGGCTTCTACAGTTAATGTTTCACCAGGATTATGAGATATATTTATTTCTACATAGTAGCTTATATATTTTGTATTTAAGATCATAAGTTCTTAAACCCAGAGATTATATCTCTCCCTTTCTTTCTGTATCTGTCTGTATTCCATGGGCTATGACAGTGCACGGCCGATTGTCACTTGATTAATGTATACTGAATGAACAAATTTGGAATTTAAATACAATACTCTCCTATTATTTTTCCTTTTTTAAAAATTTTGTTTATTCCAGTTGATGGCAGTAAAGGACTTTTGCTCCAGTTACAAGAATAAAAGGGCAAAGCTCAAACACTTAAGCTTCCTCCATAGAACAAATAAATAGTCCCCTACCTGCCAGATGACATACCTGCACGCATGCCACAATCATACTAAAGATGTTTGCAAAGAAACAGAAAATTATTAGACAATGTATCTGTTAATCTTTATAAATAACAAGTTATGTGTGTGTTTTCATTCAATTTCTCATCTGTTTCTAGTGCATGACATGTTTGAGCATAAGATTCAACTCATTTATATAACTTGATGTGCTAGTAGAAATATTTATACTCCACCTTAGGCATTTTAAAGTGCACCTGGATGAAAATAATATATGGTATGTTCAGGGATAGATGAGACCTCAATAAAACTGTTTAGTGCAAATCTGTCACATAAGGCAGATGGCACCAGAGCTGTGTTATGTCAATGACAGTCTTCAAATAAAAAACATTACCTTAAGCCTTGAGAATGTCAAGTGGAATTGCTATAGATACAGCGCTGAAGAAGGAATGAATGGTAGAGAAGATGATCAAAATGAAAAAAGTAGACTTATAAACACTCTAGAAAATGAATTAATTTTGGTGTTTTTTAAGTAGCTCTGAATTTGTGCTATTTGCTAGCAAATGTATGTACAATAATGATTATAAGAAAGGAAAAGAAAAATATATTATTACTTACTGATATTGAATAATAGTTGGATTTTTTCTTTTGTGAAAATGAAAATTTTTTCATTTTTTCAGAAATGAAATGCTAGAAGGCCTCATTATAACTGCTTAAAGTTTTACTGTTATCAGACCTTTCATACATTGTCTTATTTATAACACTCAGCTTTTATCATTCTAACTTTGTAGTTGGAATGTCCAAGACTCAGAAACATTCCGTGACTTGTTCAAAAACAGAGACCTTCCTTAGAAGACCTGGAAATAAAACTCAATACATATTCTTTCTTCTGCGTCATGCCATGCTTCTTTGACTGTGATCAAACAGAGAAACAAAACCTGGTACTTTTGCTTGTTGTGGCCAGCTTCTCTTCTGAAATGAGGTTTATGTTTAGTTAAGGGAGAACTTGCCCAACTACTGCGGGCTTCACACACTGGGATGCTTGCATTCAGGAATCTTGATTATAGAAGGTTCACTTAAAAGGGCAGTGATCCTCTCCCTGTCAAGTTATTCTTATCACGGCCCTTGTTAGCACTTAAGATATGATTGCTTCTGTTCTGGGTTTTCTCAAAAAAATCTTGGAACAACTTCTTCTTCTCTTCCTCCCCCTGCTCCCCTTTCCCCTCCCCCGCTCCTCATCCCTCTCCCCATCTCCTCCTCCTCCTTCTTCTTCTTCTTCAACCATGTTCAGTGTTCAATGACTCATTAGTTGTGTGTAACACCCAGTGCTCACAACATGTGCCCTCTGGGGTTTCAGAGGGGCGGGGGTGGGTGGGAGGATGGGGTAACTGGGTTATGGGTATTAAAACCTTGGAACTTCTTATAAAATATGCTGCCTGTTGTACCTATCTGCCATAAGGAAGATGTCTACCTTCTTTGTTAATTACCTCAGCTTCAGCATCATGCACCCTTACTTCATTTGAAGACAAATTTTTAAAATTTAAATTTGAAAACTGGCCACTTTTCTCTAATGAATGAGTGCCTTAAATAAAGAACAATGTAGGAAACTCAAAAATAGTAATGTGAGGGAACACAAGTGTGAGCCAGACACAAACCTCACTGTGAGTGGGGATCTGGAGACTAAGGGGTGCACACTACTCACCAGTTCTGTCTTTAAGCCCCAGGAGCAGGTGCAGATGGAGGTTATGGGCAGGATCCTTTACATTTTTTCTATGCTAATTGTAGTAATAGAACATGGGATTTTTAAAAAAGATTTTATTTATTTATTTGACAGAGAGAGAGATCACAAGTAGGCAGAGAGAGAGGGGAAAGCAGGCTCCTTACTGAGCAGAAAGCCCAATGCGGGGCTCCATCCCAGGACCCTGGGATCATGACCTGAGATGAAGGCAGAGGCTCAACCCACTGAGCCACCCAGGCGCCCTTGAACATAGAATTTTATGTAAGGTAGAAACTGTGTAGATATCATTACATTTAGCAGGTAACAGATAATTTGCTTATTCTATAAATGAAAGCACTGAGCACAGAAGGCTGTCATTTATCTAAGATCTTAAAACTGGCTGCAGACCTTGGCATGGGGACTCCACCATGATGTTGTCATTCTGATCTCAGAATGCACAATAGTCTAGTGTTCGATAGTCTCCTTCAAACAGAGTCAGACTTGCATGATAGTCTGATGGCTTTCCTGTTCTTTACTGGCTTTGTCCCTATTTTCTCTCATATAGGGATTTTACCTGATGAAATATTTGCACTTTTTTTTTTAAGTAACCTCTATGACTAGTGTGGAGTCCAGTGTGGGGCTTGAACTCACAACCCTGAGTTCAAGACCTGAGCTGAGATGAAGAATTGGACACTTAACTGACAGAATCACCCAGGTGCCCCAAATATTTGCACATACAACATCATCTTGGGATCAGTTTCTCAGAGGATTCAGACGAATAGAACAACCAAGGAGATGCCAAATTTCAGAAGTCTTTCTCTTAATCTCCAACATCTATACTGTCAAATGTATAGCTGATTTTAATTAATTAAGTATGGATATCTTACAAGTTGTATTGTTATTATCAACTAACAAAATATATGTGTGAAAAATGAAGTCAAAGAGAATATATATCAAGCATTTGATCATTATATATCTTATTATAGTATTTTTTAATTCTTTAAACTTTTCCTGCTAAGAATTATCATCTCTTTTAAATACCATTTTCTTAGTGCCTAAACACAGGAAAATTTATCTTATGTAGTTTATTGCATAAGGTTAGCATACAGATTGAGAACCAGAAACTGTA
Source organism: Mellivora capensis (assembly GCA_004024625.1). Classification (NCBI taxonomy): domain Eukaryota; kingdom Metazoa; phylum Chordata; class Mammalia; order Carnivora; family Mustelidae; genus Mellivora; species Mellivora capensis. Next base: position 12,228 of record PISX010012811.1, read on the forward strand.
ATTGATAAAAGAAATGTCAATGTCTTGGTAATTTATTGCACTGTAGACTGTTTCCCTCTGATCCCCAAGATATGTCTGTTGTGTATATTCTGAAGCACTTTCCTGAAGCAAAAATGAATAATATCAAATGCAGTTTTTATTACAGGGAAATTTTTACAGCAGATTCATCGTGAGGGTCAATCCTGTTGAACAAGGGACTAATTACATGTTCACCTGTGGTAAATGGCTCTTTGGTTGTACAGTTTACTCCTCTTCCCTGCTCCCTAAAGCCTGTTAGAATAGCTATAGAGGCAGACCTATATAAAATAAAGGCGGTTGGACTGTAGAGTCTAATATCAAACTGGAACAACAGTTTCTCATCTGAAATAACATAAGAATAGACAATTATGCACACCAAAAAAGCTTTGTTGTTTACCTCCAAGTGAGAGAATGGATGCTTATCTGCAGAAATTGTTTATGGAATATTCTCAAAAGTCAGCTTTATAACTGTGGCAGCTTCTACTGAATGTCAATGCGGTCTGTGCACAATCTGAATTTCTCCCTCCCCTCCAAAAAGAAAAAAAAAAAAACCAACAAAACAAAAAAAACAACCTTTAATGGTGAAAAGAGAAGACACTAAAGTACCAAATAAGCTTAGAAATATACAAATATACATAAAATTACAATAATCCCCACAATAAAAGACTTGTGAGTGTTTTTCTTCTCAGTTTAATTTGTGCTGCTTAAATAATAATAGTAATAAAAATCTACATAGGAAATGTGCTCTCCTTCAAACAAAAACATTTGTCGTTTAATTTCTCAGAAAACTCTTAATTTAGAATCTGGCCCTTAAGAAGTAAACTTTGCACAAACATGCACACACACACACACACAAATGGTGGGCAAACAAAATAAATTTCATGTTGGTTGTTTGTTTAATGTTGCTGACTATTATTCTGTTAGCGGTTGCCACAGCTGCTGCAAGATTGGAGACCTTAAGGTACCCAACTTAACTCAAAAAAATTAACTCAAAAAAATTAACTGAACTTTTGATATAAAGAGCCAATGCTCTATCACTTTTCCCACTTGACTAATATAATCTTTGAGCCCTGTAGACAATTTAATAGAACTTGAACTTGCTTTAGTCTCTCCTTCTAGTCCCAATGGACTGAGTTTCAATCCATCAAGCCTGTATCATGTTCATACAACGTTCTTTTACTGCTTGTATCTTGAATTTGACTCTTGCTCTCTAGGGATTGGAGTGAAACTGCCAGAAGTCATTTCACTTGTCACCTTTAACAATCATCAGAAAGATGGAGCTACATCTATCTGTGATAGGTTTGAATTTTCACCTGACGAAGCACAAGGCACCGAAAAATACTTTTGATTTACAATTATATTGACTAGAACCCTGTTTCACCAGTTTGTGATCATGGCCTGGGACATATTCTCTTCCTTGAAATGGTCTAAGGATTTTTCTCGGCCTTGCATTCCACATTAGTAAATTAAAATCTAGAGATGATGGATAGAATTTAATCTGTTTATAGTTGCTCTTGCACAAATCAACTTAAATTCCCTTCCTATTTTCATTTCAGTTCTTATCCTTAGGATTCTGTGATTGGAACTTTGTGGTATTTAACATATTTGAGTCCTCAAATTCATTGTTTATAAGAATATTAGCAATTACTGAGTGCTTACTATACAAGGAACACTGGTCCAACTGCTTTCTAGGTAGTGACGTATTTATTCCTCACAATTACCCCACAATAGAAGCATTATTATTATTATTCCCACTTTATATACTCAAAACTAGTGACAACCAGAAAAAAGTTACCCCTCCACCTATGTTAATATCTTAATATCAATTCTCAGCCTTCTTTCCTAGGATTTGAGCAGTGTAAGGACATGTTTTAACTGAGGAAACAAAAGAGAGAAATCGTCTCACAATGATGGCATAGGTTTAGCTGCTTAAATAGAGCAATTCTACTTCTTGGAAAGGCTAATTTAAAAAGCTGTTTAGTCTTTCAAATCACCAGAGTCAATATATAAGCCATAACCACTATTTACTGAATAGACGTCTATGTGAAAACCATATATATGTGACACCTTCAGTTTTTATCTGATTTACAAAGTATCGCTTTGTCAGGAGGGAGTAACATAACAATGAAAGGGACACAGTGCCAAAGTATGTCATTTTCGTCTGCCTCTTTGTGTGAGGCAAAAGTGCTCCCATGGAGACTCATATAGAAAAGTCATGCATATTCCAATGTGTTATCTGATGGTCTTTCTTTCTGTAGTGGAAATCACATTCATGAAAGAACCATTATGCAGACCTGGAACTTGTAAGAAGGACAAGAAAAATTTAAAAGTACCATTCATTCTTCATATGTGTGGGCAGATTCACCTCTGAGTAAATACTTGAGGTTATCTTTTGCAAATAACATATTATAACACACACAGTGGAAAAACTTTTAGGGATGTGGGGAAAAAAAAGTAGAAGAAGGCAGATGTGCCTCCTCTGTTCTCTGTTTATTAGATTTTATTTGTTGAAAATACTCTACTTTTACATTTTATAAAAGTGGGATAGTTAAAATTTGATTTATACTTCAATTATACGAGCTTATGAAGATTGTGTTTTTAATGAGATACATAAAAAAGCATTTGCTATAATTAATCTTTTGGGGGGCAAAGAAAATAACAAAAACTGTGGTCACATTCTTCCAAAGAAGATAAAGGGGAAAATAAGCAATAAATAAAGAAGCATATAAGGAAAATAAGGAAGCATAGCTATTTCGTATATTGTGCTTTTAATATAATAGTAACTTTCTGATTTGCACTTAGATGACTAAGAATAGGCAATCATTTTTTACAAAATATTTTCCAAACACATGATGTAACTCCTTTGTAATAGGGAGTATTTCACTACATATCTGTAGAGTGGCAGGGATCCTAGGGTTGCTTCCTGATAACTCCTGCCACTCCAGTATCCAAGCTTTTGTGCAATTTTATCACGTTGAGTTCAGGTGGAGTCTATGAATTGCTTCTTACCATTAGAATATAGTGATGGGATATCACTTTTTGGCTAGGTTATACAGTATGACAAAGATAATGGGATGCCACTCCTGTGATTATTATTTTATGGTATATGAAATTTCTATCTTCACCTACTGTGAATCTCCTGTTGATAAAGCATACAGCCTTGTCTTGACTGCCTATGAAGGCCAGTAGCATGACAGGGAGCTGGGAGTGGCTTCCAGGACCTGGAGGTGACCTCCAGCTAAGAGCCAGTGAGAAGCTGAGGCCCTCATGAATACAGCTGTGAGGAGAGAACGGCTATGAGCTGTGAGGACCTAGTTAAGCCATGCCTGGAACTCCTGACAGAAGCTGTGAGATAATGAACATTAAGCCACTAAATCCATGGTTAATAAAAAAAATTAAAAAAAAATAACGCGTATTTAAAAAAACTTTATGTGGAAATATGAATTGTGAAATCATATTTGGTACTGAGTCGATGTGTGTGTCTGTGTGTCTATAGTTCACTCAAATGAGTTTTCCCTTCTTTTCATGTTAAGAGAGAGTAAGGAAAACCAGAAACCATTTTAATCAAATGCTTTGACAAAACCCAGAGTGGTATAAGGGGGATCTCTAAGTAGCATTTGGGGTAGCTTTGGTCTTTACTGAGCACTGCCTCAGTATTTTCATGATTGTCCTGACTGGAGAGTCACGCAGGTAGTCCCACCCATCACCACTGCTGATAACTTCAACTTAAAACTTAAAACTTGGGTTTTCCCAAGGTATGTAATGAAGACTGGTAAACACAGAAGGTCAACTGCTTTGCCGGAAGCCACAAAACACTTTCCTTAGTGCCTTGAGTAAAAAGGAAAGAGTACTTCTGCATCATTCCAGAAAACAGATAAAAACAAAACAACAAATGGAGAGCTTAGGGTGAAGGTGAAAGGAGGCGGGGTCCCATGTTGGTAGCCGCTGCTATGAGGTATTGTGCACGCACAAAGCATTCAAGGGAGAGGGAAAAAAAATCAGAAATCCCAAAGAGGAATGCCTTAGATTACCTGACAAAGCCCACCACACCATAGGAATATAGTAGATAGGAACTTCGGCAAACAAGAATAAGTGTGAGATACAAACCTGTCCGTGTTTCTTTTGAGCAGCACAATTGCAAGATGGAAAAATTCCGGTAGCTTGTTTACACAGGCCATGGAAGAAGACTGGAGTGTGTTTCTGGAGGAGGAGACAGAAAAGGCTGCTCTCCAAAGCCCTTCGCAACCCAACACTGTTTAGAACATTTCACATTATCATTTGTTTCTGTAGCTCATGTTGGTACAGCTTTTAAAATTCTGCTAAATGCATACATGGCGGGTTTCGATGCTTATTTCTGTCAGAAAATAACATCTATTCTTATATTTCTGGTCATTTTAACTTTATGTATTATTTAACAGATCCACGGAGATATTTATAATGAATATTTAAGTTGTGAAAGAAACATAACAATAAAACATTCTTGAGGTTACCACCAATTGTAAAGCTGCCGATAGCACACCAGTGGTACCCTATTGGAGTTTCTCGCTGACCCTGCCACCTCCACAGAGCAAACTGCTATTTTATGTAGTTCGGTTTTCTTTCCTTCAATTTTTGCAGTCTTATGCTTTCTACACAATATGTTGTTGTTTTGGTTTGGTTTTGAGCTTTATAAAAATGACATCACCACTCTAATTCTCTGAGATTTGCAAACACTTCTGAGAATATCTGAAATTAAAATTTATTTTCATTTCTACTTTGATGTCTTCAATTTTTTTATCTAAAGGCATATTTTTAGCTCCATCCACATCATTGCGAATGGCAAGATTTCATTCTTTTTGTTGATGACTAACTACAGAGAACAAACAGGGTTGATGGAAGGAGGTGGGGGGAAGGGCTAAATGGGTGACCGCCATTAAGGAGGGAATTGTTGTGATGAGCACTTATGTGTAAGTGATGAAGCACTAAATTCTACTCCGGAAATCAGTATTAGCCTATACATTAACTAACTAGAATTTAAATAAAACTTGAAACAAACAAAAATAATAAAGGCATGTTTTTAAACTTTTAGGTTAATGACATTTTAAAATAATTATTATTTTTCTATTGAGTCTCTTAATTGCATAGATATATTCTATCAAGTCTTTGATATCTGTTTCACCTTACTTCAAGATCCTGTATGTGGTCAATTTTTATAAATGTTCCCTTGCATACAATGTTTAGGTTTAAAATAACTTGGGGCAAAGGTCTGTGTATCACCTCAAACCATATATTTGTTACTTTGTTTTTACTATCAGCAGCAGAAAAATTTGTCTTGAATTCTTACATTGTATTGTTTTATCTATTGGTTTCACCCTGACAACACTTTTTTTTTCTTTGTAAAATATGTAGTTATGTCGTTAGTGTATACACATTTAGGATAGTTGCATAGTCCTTGTGAAAAAAGGCTTTTAATAAAGGCTATCCCCGAAGAGGTTTTTATCTTAGCCTGAAATTTCTTTTCCTATCCTTAACTTTGAAATTTTCTGTATCCTTAGCTCTTAGGTTTATCTTTTGAAAATAGTATATGGCTGTATTGTTCTTCTTATCAATCCTGTTTCTCTTAATTGGTAAATCTGTGATTGTGACTTCTCTCTAAAATCTTATTTTGTACTTTCTAAATGCCCTGATGTTTTAATTCTTTACTTTTTTGAATGTTAGAATTGATTTTTTTTGTGTTTTCTTATGCTATTTTTAATTTTTGTATTGTTTTTTAAAGATTTTATTTAACCAATTGACACAGAGAGAGAGGGAACACAAGCAGGGGGAGTGGGAGAGGGAGAAACAGGCTTCTCTTTGAGCAGGGAGCCCGATGAGGGACTCAATCCCAGGAGCCTGGGATCATGACCTGAGCTGAAGGCAGATGCTTAATGACTGAGCCACGCAGGTGCCCCATCTTATGCTTTTTTTTTTTTTACTGTTTTTATCACTTACATTTGATTTGATAATCTATACATTTAATATTAAACTTAATAAAGTTTAAAGTTAACTACTCACTTAACATTCCCCCCAAAGCTCTTTAACATATAGTTTTAAGTCGTACAAATTTTCAAACCTACAGGCTCTTTCTGTCTAGTATCTTGTTCTCTATTTTTGAAAAACTATGTGGTAGGCAGCACTTTGCCCTGGTGACGTTACTCTGAATACATTACGTCACATGATAAAAAGGGCTTTGCTGATTTATTTAATGTTATTAATTATCTAACCTTGAAATAGGCTGGAATTGGGCTGGATTCTCCAGGTGAGTTTAATCTAATCTAATCCTATGAGCCCTAAAAAGTAGAGATCGTTCTCTGGCTAGTAGAAAGTTAAGTTAGAGGGCTTATTAGGGCTGAGAGGGATTGGAGTACAGTTGGTGCTTGAAGATGGAGACACCCATGTGGAAAGCATGGGAAGGAAATTAATTCTACCAACAACCTGAATGCGCTTGCAAGCAGAATTGTCCCCAGAGCTTCAAGATAAAGGCCCTGTCCAGGTAACATCTTTATTTCAGCCTAGTTAGGTTCTGAGCAGAGGGCCCAGATGAGATATACTGTGATTGGATTTCTGACCCATGGAAATGTGAGAGAATAAAGGCACGTTGTTTTAAGCTGTGAAGTTCGAGGTACACTTTTTGCCACCTTTGTAGTAAATGAGTAGAAACTGCAAGAGGTGCGGTGTATCTTCACTCTTTGCAGATTTCATTTGTGAAAACTCACTTACTTGCTAAACATGTTTGTTGCCCTGGCACTTTTCGTGGTCATTTATGGAAATGCACAAAGAAAGGAAACATTTGAGTGGCCTAATGAGCACAGTCCCAGTGGAGGTCAAACCAGGCTATAGTCCGTCTTCTTGTTTCAGCTTTCATACTATAAATAAGTATCCTTTCGGCAGTCTATTTCATGCCACGTGTTTCTCATTTTTGTGTTTTTTGTTGGTGAGTTTGCTGTTTGGAATGTACCCCCAGCACAGTGCTGAAGTGTTATCTGGTGTTTTTAAGTGAGGGAAGGCTGTGATGTGCCTTACAGAGAAAATACATGTGTACGATCAGCTCCATTTGGGCATGAGTTACAGGGCTGGTGGCAGTGAGTTCGGTGTTAATAAATTAACAGTATGATGCATCCAGATAATGGGAGAGGAAAGTCTCCAATCTGTACTTGAGGCCACTCCAGAAAGTAACATCTATGATGTATGAGAAAGCTATGGAAAAGCAGCTAAATTTGTAAATTTGTAAAATGACCGGTAATGAGAAAGTGTAGGGACAGCATTGTGGTGAGGGTAAAGGCCAAAAAAATTTACAGTTGCATCATCCAAGGACGGGACCAGGAAAATGTTAAACCCTTTTCAGCTAGTTCAGGCTGTCTCACACATTTCAAAAGACAATATCACATGAAAAACATGTGCAGGTGAAGGTAAGTTCTGAAGATCTGGAGGCTAAGGCTACAGAAGAGTTGTTCAGAAAAGCATATGTGAAGTACAGGTTTTCAGTGCAGGTTGTTAGGTCTGTTATTAAACGAAATGAGACTGAGACAAAGTGAAAGTTATTTAAAGCTTTATTTTATGATAAGTATTAGAAGTCAGACTGATTGGCCAGGGAATGATACTGAAACAAAGTTAAAGTTATGCAAAGCTCTATTCTATGCCAAGCATTAGAAGTCAGACTGACCGGCCAGGGCCGTCTCCGAAGAGAGCGACCCCTCCCAGCCTCACAGACTAACTTTTATAGAGCAAAAGCCTGGCCACACATAGGTGGCCAATGAGATTGTAACATTGCATAGTCATGTTAGGTCACACGCAGGTGGCCAGGTGAATTACAATTTACCCTATAGTAGCTGTTTGAACTAACCTATTACTCTGGTCAGAACTGGCGCTCAAGGTTGGCGCCCAAAAGGCGGAGTTTACATTCTTTGGTGGTTAAGGAGACAATATGTGTACTTTTACTGATTGGATGTCTCCACCTGGCCTGACTTGTCCTTGTATTCTGGGCTCTGTTATCAGGAACTGGCCGGCCACATCCTGATAGTTTCCTAGACTTGCTTTTAAGCAAGTTTCTCTGCAGGGGTGTGGGGGGGAGACAGGGTCAGTTTAAGTTTTACAGCACAAACAACAAAATGGCTTTTAACCAAGATGGAGTTGCTCTGGCTAAATAGGTCCTTACACAGGTGACATTGACTTGTTTTATAAGGATATTGGCAATGTTAAACTCAATCCATCGCTAGTGTCTAATACTTCAAAGATAGAGTCAGATAATTAACTTTTCTTTGAAACTAATCTCTGATCACTGGTAAGGAAGAACTTCATGTTTAAAAGCATGTTTAAAGTCTTAAATCTTTGGATCTGTCTCTCTTCTAAGTATATATGTGTATATATACTTTTTAAAAATTCTTATTTATTAAGTAATCTGTACCCCCAACATGGGGCTTGAATTTACAACCCTGAGATCAACTGTTGCATGTTCTTCCAACTGAGCCAGCTAGGTGGCCCCATATATATTCTTTTTAAAATCTCTATCTTTCTATATGTTTCTTTTGTTTGTTTTCTCTCTTTAAAATTTTATTTATTTATTTGAAAGAGAGAGAGAGAGTGATCCCAAGTAGGCAGAGTGGCAGGGAGAGGGAAAGGGAGAAGCAGGCTCCCTGCTCAGGGCTTGATCCCAGGACCCTGGGGATCATGACTTAGCCGAAGGCAGACACTTAACTTACTGAGCCACCCAGGTGCCCCATCTTCCTCTATGTAGTAGAGTAGTTAAGAAACATACTCGTTTGTATTTTTTTTTCTCTCTGTTCTTCATGTAAAGTAATTTCTTCAGATCTATCTCTAGATCACTAATTATCTTTTTGCTATGTTTAACTTGTTTTTCGGCCAATTTATTGATTTTTTAAAAAATTTCAATGATTATACTTTTCATTTCTAGAGTGCAATCTGGTTCTTTTTCAAATAAGCCAAGTCATTTTCTAATTTACTTTTTGATCTCTCATTTTCTTGAGTTTATTTCTTTCTCTACACATTTTAGAGTAGGCAAAGTAGAACCTGTGTATAAGTTTAATATCAAAAGATTTTGGAGAGGATCTACTCTTTGTTCTGCATCTGTTTTTCCTTTCCTTATCTATTTGGTAATTTTTTATTGTGAGCTCATATTTTAGTTATTTTAATTTGTGGCAGATCTGGGGGTCTAAAGTTGGAATTTTTTACTAAGATGATTTGTACTTGCTACTTTGTGAGCTTGAGTGATAGAAACCTGGGACTATATTAGGCTTTTTAATGATCCTGGTTAAATGTAGTAATTTTACATGTACATCCAGTACTTGTCCACATATCCTAGGCAAATGTGGCCAGTTGCCCCTTCGAAGTCTTGATTACTGTTTGTTTATGTCATAATTCCTTATTAGCTTTCTGTAATTATTTTAAAAATATATTTTCCTCTCTTTGTGCAGAACTAGTAAAGCATTAAAAAGTATGTCTATTTAAAATTTTAATTTATTCAGGATCTTATCTTCATAATTAGGGGTTATTTCAGAATACTCATCCTGTCACATACTGGAAGAGAGGATAATAATGACTAGTCACCTAAAATTCTTTGCTACATTACTAAGTACTATATACAGCACCCAAAAATTTGCCTGAAATACACATGCAGAATATTTGGTTGAAGCATAATGTGCATATGCATATGTATACACATGTATGTATATGTATTTAGAACAAATTTTGAATGTACAAATTGATGATTTTTTTAAAGATTTTGTTTATTTATTTGACAAACAGAGATCACAAGTAGCCAGAGAGGCAAGCAGAGAGAGTGGGGAAGCAGGCTCCCTGCTGAGCAGAGATCCTGATGTGGGGCTTGATCCCAGGACCCTGAGATCATGACCTGAGCTGAATGCAGAGGCCTAACCCACTGAGCCATCCAGGCACCCCAAATTGTGAATTTTATATATAAATTTTACATACACAATATTGTATATTACATATTACATACCCTTGTAACTGCCAAGGATATAGAACATTTTCAGCATCACAGAAGTCTTCCTGAGGGTCCCTCCCAGTCAATAACTCCAATGGTAACCACTATTTCAGTCTCTCACCAAAAATGAGTTTTACATGTCCTTGAATGCTTTTAAATGGAATTTTTAACTATTTGGGGATGTCAACAAAATGGAAAAATAGGAGACTCCCGAGTTTTCCTCCTCCCACATATACACTGAATAGTTATACATATATTAATTCCCTCTGAGAGATATCCAGAAACTAGTTGCCTGACTCCTACATTGGACATCTAAGAAAATAAACCAAAATGGGTAAGATAGGTTGAGATATACTCTTGTTATGACCCTTACCCTGGCATAGCACCTTAAAATACATAGTGAGCCCCAACTCCCAGCTTCTCCTTGAGGAGTAAAGTGTTTGGACACCACATATAACACCTGAACTTTCAAGGCTACTGCCTGATGGATGGGCACCCCAAATCACCTAGCTCTGAAAGCTAGTAGGCTTGCATTCAGAAGTCCCATTGGACTATAGCAACTAAAGAATCTGCTGTTAAATCAGCATTGAAATACTTCAGGTGGCTGCTTCCTTGAGCTCAGTACAGAAGTTGCTGGCAAAAATACCCATATCTGCATTTTTCCTTGGAAGGTATTTGGCCGCGTGTTTGCCAGTTGCTGGCTGAGGTCAGGTTTCTAAATAGCTCACATCTGGGTGCTAACTGGGAATCTCCCAAGAACTCCAAAGAGTTGGTGGGTGCTTCTCCAGACCTTCTCATTGTCACTTGCTCCAACAATAAAATCAAGTTACCAGCCTCACCCAAGAAGGAGCTTGTCCACAATCTGGCACCTCAACTTCTACAACTGCCTCTCCAGAGATGAGTCCCAAATCACTGATTACTGATGGCTGGCAGGGCTTTCATTTAGGAATCCCACAGAACTTCAGAGAACAAGCAAGGAATTGTTAAATGGACACCTGACCACCTGCTGTGGCTCTAGACCCCTTTCCCCCAACCCCCGTGATCAACACAGAGGAAACAGGCAAAACTGCCCATCTCCCAGCCCCTCCCTGGGAGAGATCTGACTGTGTACTTTCTCAGCTGCTGCTAGAGGTTCCACCTTGTAATCTGCCTGCTTGTGGGAGCTGACTGGGATCCTCCAGGAGCCTAATAGAGTTGGTGGGCATGTACCCTGCTCTCTCCCTCTGGAGATTGAATCAGTTAATCAAAAATCTCCCAAAACAAAGGTCCAGGGCCAGAGGTCTTCACTGGTGAATTCTACAAAACATTTAAAGAAGACTCAATACCAATTATTGCAAACTCCTCACAAAATTGAAGAGAATGAAGAGGAAGGAGTTCTTCAAACTCATTTTTCAAGGCAAGCATTACCCTAATACCAAAAGCCAAACAAAAATATTACATGAAAAGAGAATTATAAGCTAACATCCTTGAAGAACGTAGATGCAAATGTAGCAAACCAAACTTAACAATACACAAAAAGGATTGTACTTCATGATAAAGTAGGATTTTTTGGGTTACAAGGATATTTCGACATACACAAATTCATCAGTGTGATATAGCACGTAAATGAAATAAAGAATAAAAATCAAATGATCATCTCAATAGATGCAGCAAATGCATTTGACAAAATTCAACATCCTTTTGTGCTAGAAAATCTAAACAAATGAGGTATGGAAGGAATGTACTTCGATATCATAAAGGCCATATAAAAAGAACCCAGAGCTAATATACTCTACGGTAAAAAGCTGAAAGGTTTTCCTCTAAGATCAGCAATGAGACAAGGATGTCCACTCTCACCATGTTTATTCAACATAGTACTTAAAGTCATAACCAGAGAAATTAGGAAAAAGAGAGAAATAAAATACATCCAAATCAGAAGTGAAGAACTATATAGTCTGTTTGTAAATTACATATTACATATATTATATACATATATAAAATGCTGCAGACTCCACCAAAGAACTGTGAGAACTAATAAACTCATAAAAGTTGCAAAATACAAAATGTAAAAATCATTTGTATTTCTGTTCACTAACAGCAAGGTACTAGAAAGAGAAATTAAGAAAATAATCTAATTTATCCCATTCATAATTGCATCAAGAGAATAAAATACCTAACAATAAATTTAACCAAGGAAGTGACAGATCTTTACAGTGAAAACTATAAATCATGCAAGAAATTGAAGAAGACACAAATAAATGAACAGATAATCTGTGTTTATGGATTGGGAGAATTAATATTGTTAAAATGTTATACTATCCAAAGCAATTGACAGATTCAGTACAATTGCTATAAAAATATCAATGGCATTTTTCACAGAACTAGAATAAACAATTTTAAAATTTGTATAGAACCACAAAAGACACAGAATAGCCAAAGTAATCTTGAGAAAGAAGAACAAAGTTGGAGACATTATATTTCTTGAATTCAAACTATATTAAAAAGCTATGGTGATCAAAAAGTATGGTGCTTGCATAAAAACAGACACATAGATCAATGGAATAGAATAGAAAACTCAGAAATAAATTTATACATATGTGGTCAATTAACTCTTGACAGAGGTGCCAAGAATATATAATGGCAAAAGAATAGGCTCTAAATGGTGATGGGAAAACTAGACAGCCACATGCAAAAGAAGAGAACTAGACATCTATTAAAAAAAAAAAGGGAGAGAGAGAGAGAGAGTGGGGGTGGGATGGGGCAGAGGGAAAGGAAGAGAGAATATTAAGCAGGCTCCATCCCCAACTCAGAGCTGGACTTAGAGCTTGATCTCAAGACCTTGAGATTAAGAGTTGAGCCAAAATCAAGAGTCAGTTGCTTAACTGACTAAGCCACCCAGGCACCCCAACCCCTATCTTATACCATACACAAAAATTAACTAAATATGGATTAAAGATTTGAATATAAGACCTGAAACCATAAAGCTTCTAGAGAAAAACATAGATGTAAGCTCTTTTACATTGGTTTTAGCAATGATATTTTTGGATTTGAGATCCAAAGCAAAGACAACAAAAGCAAAAATAAACAAGTGGGACTGCATCAAACTAAAAAAGCTTCCACGCAGCAAAGAAAACCACCAACAAAATGGAAAAGCATCCTGTGTAATAGAAGAAAATATTCACAAACCACATATCTGATAAGGAGTTAATATCCAAAATATATAAGAAACTCATACAACATAGTAGCAAATCCCCCAAATAATCCAATTAAAAATGGGCAAAAGGGGGTTCCTGGGTGGCTCAGTCAGCTAAGCATCTGACTCTTGATTTCAGCTCAGGTCACAATCTCAGGGTTGTGTGATTGAGTCCCATGTTGAGCTCAGCACTGGGCATGTACCCTGCTTGAAATTCTGTCTCACTTTTCTCCCCCCACCCCCATGTTTGTGTATGTGTGTACATGCTCTCTCTCTCTCTCTCTCAAAACAAAACAACAACAAAAAATGAAAAACACACAAAAAAGGGCAAAGGACCTGAATAGACATGATTCCAAAAAAGACATTTTCCAAAGAAGACATACAAACAGCCAGTAAGTACATGAAAAGATGCTCAACATCACTGATCATCACAGAAATGCAAATCAAATCACAAAAATATATCACTTCACACCTGTCTCTGTTATCAAAAAGAGAACAGTTAACAAGCGTTGGTAAGAATACAGAGAAAAGAGAACCTTTGTACACTGTTGGTGGGGATACAAAACTGCTATAGCCACTATGGAAAATGATATGGAAGCTTCTCAAGAAATTACAAATAGAAATACCATATAACCCAGCAATCCTACCTCTAGTTATATATGCAGGAAATAAAACCAGGATCTCAAAGACATATACTCCTATGTTCATTGCAGCATTATTCACAAAAACCAAGGTATGGCAACAATCTAAGTCTCCACCAAGCAGATGAATGGATAGACAAAAGCCATATACATATATATGGAATATTATTATGGAATGATTGAATATTATCCAGCTTTAAAAAAGAAGAAAATCCTGCCATTAGCAACAGTGTGGATGAACCTAGAAGAAATTATACCGGGTGAAGTGATGTGGACAGGAAAGGCAAATACTGCACAGTATCACTTACATGTGGAATCAAAAACAAACAAACCAAAAAAACAAATCAAACTCATAGAAACAAGGAGAGTATAATGGTAGTTTTCAGAGGTTAGGGGGTGAGGAAAATAGGAAGAGTTTGGTAAAAGGGTGCAAACTTTTAATTGTAAGATAAAGCCTGAGGATCTAATGTATAACACGGTGACTATAATTAATCATACTGTATTGTATGGTTGTAATTGGCTAAAAGTAGAACTTAAGAGTTCTCATAAAAGTAAATATGTGAGGTGATGGATGTGTTCATTAAGTCAACTGTAGTAGTCATTTCACAATGTATATCAAATCACATTGTATACTTTAAATATATTACAATTTTATTTGTCAATTATACCTCAATAAAGCAGAAGAAAAAAGTACATAACATTTGGGGTCTGGATGTTTTTGTGTCAGCACCATGCACATGAAATTCATCAGTGTGGTGGCACATTTCAACAACTTATTTATCACTGTATAATTTAGTATTTTTTTGATGGGCATGTTGGTTGTTTCTAGTTTTGAGTTGTAAGTAATGTTGCTAAAAAATTCTTATATGTGTCTCTTGGTTCAAATATATATTAGTTACTGTTGGGTATATAGTTAAGAATGCAATCATTTGGTGATAGGATATATATTATATCCAACTTTATTAGAAACTGTTAAGGAGATGTTCAAAATGGTTTTATCAAGCATGCTGCTTGAAAGATATGGTTGCTCCTTATCCTTTCCAGATTTGTTTTTGTCATTTGGATGAGATTGTAGTAGAATGTACTTCTGGTTTTAATTTGTATTCTCAATGATGATTTCATTTTCTTACTGCACACTTCAGTAAGCTCTTTTGTGAAGTGACTGTTCAAATATTTTTCTCAGCTTCTTAAATTGGGTTGCTTGGCATTTTTTTTTTTTAAGTAGCTCCACACCCAGCATCGAGCCCAAAATGGGGCTTGAACTCATGACCCTGAGATCAAGATCTGAGCTGAAATCAAGAGTAGGACACTTAACCAACTGAGCGACCCATGTGCTCAAGGGTTGCTTGACTTTTAAAAAGTGACTCGTAGGGTTTCCTTATGCATTTTGGAAGCAGTCTTTCATCAGATTCTGTTTGAAAGAGAAAAGGTTGGTGAAGGAAAGAAGCTGTGAATCAGATGGAAAAGTGTCTCATGTAGTGTTCTTTTTCACTTAGCGAAACATGACCTAGTCCACATCAGTGCAGACTCATGGCCAAAGTGTGCGAGCAGCTTTTGCCTTCATGACTCGTCACCTGTCTATCCCTGTCAATCTAGTCTTCAGCAGCTCCTGAGAGCTGCATGGAACATGTGTACTCTGCAGCTGATGGGGGGAAATGAAATCCAAGAATCTGCAGGGTGAGTTAGTACAATATCTGCCTAAAAATTACCACTTTTACATTACCTACTCACATTGCCCCAGTTATTTTCCATTTGTGAAATAATACTTCCAAGGGTTTCCCAGCAAAAAGGTTTTATTTGTACATGTTAAAATTAGGGGAGTCCTGAAAATTCATGTCCCTAATGAATGGGGATTCAACTGGTGCAGGTTTCCAACCTGATAATTAAAAGAGTTCTAAAAGTAGAGGAAAATTGAATTTCAATTTACTTCTCTTTCTGCATCCATAGCATGATTTTAGAAACTTTTTAAAAATAGCTATAATATGCTCAAAGATTTCATTAGAGCATGACATTAATGATCTTGTAAGTAGGTTAATTGTAGATTCCACTGCAGACCTCCTTTGGAGATACTTCAGTTTGATGCTTTGAGCCAGAGAATAGATTTAGTTCAAAGTCCACCCTGGTATTTCAAAGATTCTTGACTTTCTTAAATCCACAGGAGTTAGAAACCAAACTTTGTGTGCAGGTATAGATGCCTTAAAAAATACAAGAGAGATTTTTACATCTTTATATTACCTGGGAAATTATTTTTGGGTTTTGCTATATTTTGCATGAGGCAAAGTACATATTTCCTTATGTTCTCTATTTAAGTATGCAATAATGACTTTAATAATTTATCACACTTTTTTTTAAGTTTTTATTTAAATTCAGTTAGTTAACATACAGTGTAACATTAGTTTCAGGTGTACAAGGTAGTGATTCAACATTTCCGTACACCACCAAGTACTCATCACAACTGCCCTCCTTATTCCCCATCACCTATTTCCCCTGTCCACTCACTCACCTCCCATCTGGTGACCATCAGTTTGTTCTTTTTATTTTTTAACATCTTAATTTAATTTTTTCAGTGTTCCAAGATTCATTGATTATGCACCACACCCAGTGCTCCATGTAATACGTGCCCTCCTTAATACCCACCACCAGGCTCTCTCAACCCTCCCACCCCCTCCCTTCCAAAATCCTCAGTTTGTTTCTCAGAGTCCACAGTCTCTCATGGTTTGTTGCCCCCTCCGATTTCTCCCAATTTATTTTCCTTTCCTTCTCCCAATGTCCTTCATGTTATTCCTTATGCTCCATAAGCAAGTGAAACCATATGATAATTGACTCTCTCTGCTTGGCTTATTTCACTCAGCATAATCGCCTCCAGTCCTGTCCATGTTGATTCAAAAGTTGGGCATTCATCCTTTCTGATGGCTGCATAATATTCCATTGTATATATGGACCACATCTTCTCTATCCATTCATCTGTTGAAGGGCATCACAGCTCTTTCCACAGTTGGGAAATGGTGGTCATTGCTGCTATGAACATTGGGGTACAGATGGCTTTTCTTTCACTACATCTGTATCTTTGGGGTAAATACCCAGTAGTGCAATTGCAGGGTCATAGGGTAGCTCTATTTTTAATTTTTTGAGGAATCTCCACACTGTTTTCCAAAGTGGCTGCACCAACTTGCATTCCCACCAACAGTGTAAGAGGGTTCCCCTTTCTCCACATCCTCTCCAACACTTGTTGTTTCCTCTCCTGTTGATTTTGGCTATTCTAACTGGTGTAAGGTGGTATCTCAATGTGGTTTTCATTTGACTTTCCCTGATTGCTAGTAATGAACACTTTTTCATGGTCTGTTAGTCATTTCTATGTCTTCTTTAGAGTAGTGTCTGTTTATGTCTTCTGCCCATTTTTTGACATGACTACCTGTTTTTTGGGTGTTGAGTTTGAGAAGCTCTTTATAGATCTTGGATATCAGCCCTTTGTCTGTAGTGTCATTTGTGAATATCTTCTCCCATTCTGTGGATTGCCACTTTGTTTTGTTGACTGCTTCCTTTGCCATGCAGAAGCTTTTAATCTTGATGAAGTCCTAAAAGTTCATTTTCACTTTTGTTTCTTTTGTCTCTGGAAGCGTGTCTTGGAAAAAGTTGCTGTGGCCGATGTTGAAGAGGTTACTGCCTATGTTTTCCTCTAGGATTTTGATAGATTCCTGCTTCACATTGTGGTCTTTCATCCATTTCGAGTTTATCTTTGTATATGGTGTGAGAGAAAGGTCCAGTTTCATTCTTCTATACATAGCTATCCAATTTTCCCAGCACCATTTATTGAAGAGACTGTCTTTTTTCCACTGTATATTTTTTTCCTGCTTTGTCAAAAATTAGTTGACCATAGCATTGAGGGCCCATATCCAGACTCTCTACTTTGTTCCATTGGTCTATGTGTCTGTTTTTGTGCCAGTACCATGCTGTCTTGGTGTTCACAGCTTTGTAGTAAAGCTTGAAATCAGGCAATGTGATGTCGTCAGCTTCGTTTTTCTTTTTCAACATTTCCTTAGCAATTCGGGGTCTCTTTGGTTCCATAGAAATTTTAGGATTGTTTGTTCCAGCTCTTTGAAAAATGCTGGTGGAATTTTGATTGGGATGGCATTGGAAGTATAGATTGCTCTGGGCAGCCTAGACATTTTAACAATGTTTATTATTCTGATCCATGAGCATGGGATGTTTTTCATCTTTTTGTGTCCTCTTCAATTTCTTTCAAGAGTGTTCTGTAGTTCCTTGAATACAGATCCTTTACCTTTTTGGTTAGATTTATTCCCAGTTATCTTATGGTTCTTGGTACTATAATAAATGGAATTGATTCTCTAATTCCCCTTTCTATATTTTCACTGCTAGTGTAAAAGAGAGCAACTGATTTCTGTACATTGATTTTGTATCCTGTCACATTACTAAATTGCTGTATGAGTTCTAGTAGTTTGGGGGTGGAGTCTTTTGGGTTTTTTATGTAAAGTATCATGTCCTCTGTGAAGAGAGTTTGACTTCTTCTTTGACAATTTGAATACCTTTTATTTCTTTTTGTTGTCTGATTCCTGTTGCTAGGACTTCTAGTACTATGTTGATTAACAGTGGCAAGAGTGGACATCCTTGTCGTGTTCCTGATATCAAAGGGAAGGCTGTCAGCTTTTCCCCATTGAGGATGTTATTCGCTGTGGGTTTTTCATAGATAGCTTTTATGAAGTTGAGGAATGTTCCCTCTATCCCTATACTTTGAAACGTTTTATTAAGGAATGGATGCTGTATCTCATCAAATGTTTTTTTTTTTTTTTTCTCCTCCATCAATTGAGAAGACCTATGGTTCTTCTCTCTTCTCTTATTGATTTGTTCTATCACATTGATTTGCAAATGTTGAACCACCTTGCGTCCCATGGATAAATCCCACCTGGTCATGGTGGATAATCTTTTTAATGTACTGTTGGATCCTATTAGCTAGGATCTTGTTGAGAATCTTAGCATCCATGTTCATCAAGGATATTGGTCTGATTTCTCTTTTTTGTTGGGGCCATTGCCTGGTTTGGGGATTAGAGTTATGCTGGCTTCATAAAAAGAGTGTGGAGGTTTTCCTTCTGTTTTTATTTTTTGAAACAACTTCAGGAGAGTAGGTATTATTTCTTCTTTGAATGTTTGGTTGAATTCTCCAGGGAATCCATCAGGTACTGGACTCTTGTTTTTTTTTGGGGGGGGGGGGTTTGATCACTGCTTCAATCTCGTTACTAGATATTGGCCCATTCAGGTTGTCAGTTTTTTCCTGTTCCAGTCATGGAAGTTTATAGGTTTCCAGGAAATATATCCATTTCTTCTAGGTTGCTTAACTTATTGGCATGCAACTGTTGACAATAATTTCTGATGATTGTTTTTATTTTCTTGGTATTAGTCTTGATCTCTCCCCTTTCACTCATAATTTTATTAATTTGGGTCCTCTCTCTTTTCTTTTGGATAAGTTTGGCCAGTGGTTCATCGATCTTATTGATTCTTTCAAAAAAACAGCTTCTAGTTTTGTTGATTGTTCTACTGTATCTCTAGTTTCTAACTCATTGATCTCTGCCCTAATCTTAATTATTTCCCTTCTTGTGTGTGAGGTTGGCTTAATATGTTTTTGATTTTCCAATCCTTTAGAGAATTGGTGTATTCTAGATTTTCAGTTTTTTTGAGTGAGGCTTGGATGGCGATGTATTGTCCACTTGGGACTGCCTTTGCTGTATCCCATAGGTTTTGGACTAATGTGTCTTCATTATCATTGGTTTCCATGAATTGTTTAAGTTCTTCTTTGATTTCCTGGTTGATCCAAACATTCTTTAGCTGGATGGACTTTAGTTTCCAAGTGTTTGCATTCCTTCCAAACTTTTTTTTGTGGTTGAGTTCTAGTTTCAAAGCATTGTGGTCTGAAAGTATGCAAGGAATAATCTCAATCTTTTGGTATCAATTGAGCCTGATTTGTGTCCCAGTATGTTGCCTATTCTGGAGAAAGTTGCATGTGTGCTTGAGAAGAATGAGTATTCTGTTATTTTATGGTGGAATGTTCTGTATATATCTATGAGGTCCAATTGGTCCAATGTGTCATTTAAAGCTCTTGTTTCTTTATTGATTTTCTGCTTGGATGATCTGTCTATTGCTGAGAATGGCATGTTCACATCCCCTACTCTTAATGTATTCATATCAGAATTACTCTTTATTTTGTTTAACAGTTGATTTATGTAGTTGGCTGCTCCCATGTTGGGGGCATAAATATTTACAATTGTTAGATCTTGGTGGATAGACCCTATAAGAATTATGTAGTGTCCTTCTGTATCTCTGACTACAGTCTTTAGCTTAAAATCTAATTTATCTGATATGAGAATTTCTACCCCATCCTTCTTTTGAGGCCCTTTGGCATGAAAGATGCTTCTCCATCCCTTCACTTTCAGTCTGGATGTATCTTTAGGTTCCAAATGTGTCTCTTGTAGAGAGCATATGGATGGGTTGCCTGTGAAGTCCTTGTTTCTATACATTGTCTCGGTACCTTTCTGGTCTATGTCACTCTTGGGTTCTTTCTTCTTTTATAGAATGCCCCTTAGTATTTTTTTAGTGCCAGCTTGGTGGTCACATAATCTTTTAGACCTTGCCAGTCTTGGAAGCTCTTTATCTCTTCATCCATTTTGAATGTCAGCTTTCTTGGATAAAGTATTCTTGGCTGCATGTTCTTCTCATTAGTGCCCTGAATATGTCTTGCCAGCCCTGGCTTGCCAGGTTTCTGTGGATAGGTCTGATGGTCCTTCCTCTGTATGTAAGGAAACTCTTCCCCCTAGCTTCCCTTAAGATATCTTGTCTGAAATTATGATTCATGATTTTTACAATTAAGTGTTTGGATGTCTTTCTAGACTCATTGATCTTGGGAGATGCCCTTTCTGCCTCTAGGACATGAACACTTGTTCCATTCCCTGGATTAGGGAAATTTTCATCCAGTATTTGTTCAATTATATCTTCTAATCTTCTCTCTTTTCCACCCCTTCAGGGATCCCAATAATTCTGTTAGAATTTATTTCCCTGGTTATTTATTTATTTATACCATTTATTTCCCTACTTCTGTTTTCATGGCTTCTAAGTTTTTTGTTCCAGGCCTCCTCCTGATCCTGCTTTTCTATCAGTTTGTCTTCTAGATCACTAATTCGATCTTCTGCCTTGGTTATCCTAGCTGTTAGAGTATTTAGATAGATTAGATCTCATTGATAGCATTTTTTACTTTTGCCAGATTAGCTCTCACCTCTACCCTTAGAGATTCTATTTTGTCACTAGTGGTCTTCTCCAACCTAGCCATTGCATGGACAATTTGTACCCTGAATTCCATTTCCAACGTATTGTTTATGTCCATATCCAGTAGTTCTGTGGCAGAGGTTGCAGTCTCTGAATTTTTCCTCTGTTTGGTGTTCTTCCTCTTAGTCATTTCAGTGAGAGATGGTGAGGGGATGTATAGCTGAATATATCAACTATGATCCAGTCATCTCCACAGATGATCTCTTGCCCCTGTAGAGATCCAGAAGTGTATAATCTTACATCTCAGGCTGATTTCATGAGTGTTCAGAGTGTTCTGGTAGATATTTAGCTCACTTCAGGGGACTGGTTGAAACAAGGTCTCCTACTTCTCCGCATCTTACCTCTCCTCCCAGTTTGTTCTTTATAGTTAAGAATATATTTTTTGGTTTGCCTCTCTCTCCACCCCTCCTTTTGTTCATTTGTTTTGTCTCTTAAATTCCATATATGAGTGAATTCATATGGTATTTGTCTTTCTCTGACTAACTTATTTCACTTAGCATAAAGCTCTCTAGCTCCATCCATGTTATTACAAATGTCAAGATTTCATTCTTTTTTATGGATGAGTAATGTTCCATTATAAATATATATACACACCAAACTTACAATGCCACATATAGCTTTAAGGGTTTACAGACCTGAAACCCCATCTGTGAATTCTCCTTGGACCCATGGTTCCATGAATTAAGAAGCCCTGCTCTAGAGAATGAGAAGGCTTCCTATTATAGGGCCTGACACAAGGACTTTGCTATGAGTATCATAAGTATCCATTTCTCTTGATCGTTTCACTGGAATAGTTTTGGGGACGAAAGGAGGAGAAAGAACAGCACAAGGAAAGGAAGTGAAGGGAACTATATTCTGAGTGTTAACAAGACACCACAGAGACTTTTCTAAGGCCCTGTTTCCATCATTGATGTGGAACCATATAAATTTACTGACTGCAAATCTAAATCTGATGAACTGCTTCAAAGTTACAGCTTCCTGGAGCACCTGGGTGGTTCACTAGTTTAAGCATCTGACTCTTGGTTTCAGCTCAGGGCTGTGATCTCAGGGTCATGAGATTGAGTCCCATGTCAGTCAGGCTCCACACTCAACATGGAGTCTGCTTGAGATTTTCTCTCTTCTCACTTTGCTCCTCCTGCTCCTGCTCCTGCTCTCTCTCACATAACTAAATAAATCTTAAAAAAAAAAAAAAAAAAAAACAAATCCAAAAAACAAAAACAAAGTCACAGCCTCCTATGCTTATAGCTTTATCAGCTTTAGGGACTTCAATCAATATAAATAGTTCATGTGTTTCAGAAATGTACCTTTAAGACTTTTTCCTTATTTTTTTTTGAAAAGAGAAAAAAAAAAGAACCAAGTACCTAGGCCAATAAAAATAGATTTATATATCTACATGTATCTCTCTCTCTATATATATATGCCTATAAAATGTTTGCCAGTGATTAACAAAGAGCCATGGAAATTTCTAGAGAAAAGCTATTCTCATGAATTATATTGCTGAATTTTTAGGAAATTCAAGATTATGTAATCTAGGGATCCTTTTGAATTTTAAAATCTTCATGACAGACAGTAAACTATATTCCAGAAATCTTCCAAGGTATGATAGAAATTATTCTTGCTCTTTATATGTGAAATTCTTTCAGTAATGAAAAATACCAAAATTCAAATCAGGCATACCCTCCTTTATCATTTTTAATTTTTTCTTGAAGCTTCTTAATCTGAATTTGTCATTGATTCATAAAGTACATATAACTCTCTTTCTCTCTTAATCTCTCTCACTCATATGTGTAGGTATATATGAAAAGCTTGAGACTATGATACCTGGGAAATTAGAAATGTCTGCTGACTTAAACATAAATGAATTAGAAAACATGGAAATTAAAGTTTAATTATATAAAGCTAGATTTTTAAGTCATGATATCAGTAGTGATGACTTTTTGACAGCTATAAATGCATTACTGCTGAGTCACTCTTATGTTTATAATGACTAGTGGGAATAGAAATGGAAAATATGGCAGTAATCCACCTATCCGCAGAGCTTATTATATCATAATTGCAGGTATGATTCAGTTTAGGATCATGAACCCTAAGAGTGTATTATTCTAATGTATTTATTATACTTAATGCATTTTATGGTGTTGTTTATGATGGGCTGGTTGGCTAGCAAGAATCCTAGATTTTGGCAAATCAACTTCAAACCAGAGATAACATATTGTAAAAGGTTTCATTTTGAGATAATAATTCCATCTTATTCTCTTTCTAGTTTTGCAAAGAGAGCCATACTTTTGAGTCTTAGTTTCCTTATTAGTAAAATCAAGATAATTAACTCAGCGTTATAGTGGATATTATATAATATATAATATTTTATCAAAGTGTGAAACTCAATGTAATCAACATTTCTCTTAGTAATGGTGGTATATTCATTTTTTAAACTATGACAGAATAGTAAAAAAATACAGTATGTGCCAGTTAGCCAATGCCACAAAAAAGGTTTCCTAGAAAACCAACCCAAAACTCAGTGGCTTTAAATAAGGATTAATTTAATCACAGATCTGAGGGTTGTCTGGGGTTTGGCTGATCTAGTTTGGGCTCAGCAGGGAAGGTTCAGCTATGCTTCATGTATTTATCTCCTTGTGTGACCAGTGAGCATAATGATGGCAGTGAGTCAAGAGACAGAAGCCATGTCGAGCGAGAAATTTTCAAACCTATGCTTGCTTTACATCTGCTGACATCCTATCGGCGAAAATAAGTGCCATGGCCAAATCAAGGTGTGAGGAACTATACCCCTACCAAGTGTAGGGATGGGCAGTGAAAGGATTTCAAACTGCAACAGAGAATTAGAAATTAAATGCAATTTACCAGAGTCACTGGTCTCAAATTGTTTATAATTTAATGCAAGAAGGACAAAAGAAAACCATTTTAATAACAAAAAGACATTAGGCAGAAAAAAAAAAAAAGTCACCAGTTGAGGTTTCATGTAAGGCACACAAACCACTGAGTCCCAGAGAGGGGAGTCAAGAGCCATTTTCAGTCACCACTTTGCTCTGCCATCACTGCCTCCAGCTTCACGCAGCAGGGTCTTTTCCCTGTACTGCTGTAGACAGCTGGGCATGGGGACGGTGCATCCAACTCAGCCTGAGGATTCCTGGCACTGGGAAGGGCACATCACGCAGCCTCACCAGCTGGGAGCACCACCTGCGTCTGCTAGCAGGCCTGCCCAATCCTCTAATAAACATGTCTGAAACTTGAAAAAAAAAATTTTTTTTAAAGAGTCTGCTTCTACCTCTATAAAACGTAATTCTAGGACCCGCAGGCAAATAATCAGCCAGTTATCTCAGACATCTCAAAGAAAAATTTGTTTCTAAGGCAGAAAGGAGCCTAATTACATAACATTTTCCCAATTGGTATCCTCCTGAAGTTAACAAGGGAAATAAAGAATTCTACTGTCCTTACAATGTACCACCTGAGGCGGACTACCATTATTAAATAGGCTGCAGAGCTTCATATTCAAAATTTCTGGATGGCTGGCTCTGGTGGTGTTGGGCATAGAAATAATTAATCATTGAGGCTAGGAAAGCATGCAGAAATGTGATTAAGTGTAAATCAGAACCCATGGATCAAAATCTCCTACAACCTAAAAACAGATACTACTATAAGAACAAGGTATGTTCAGAAGAACTAGATAAGGAATAGGCAGGACTGTCTCCTACAGGAAGTGGTATAGTCACGATGCTTATAGTGGGATAGCAGTAACAGAGTGGAAAAATTGTGTGATATGGAGTCAGAACACCCAAGTTTGTCTATGGTTCAACCAGTTATTAATGTGAGTGTTGTAAAGTTTTTTTAACCTTTCTAATCCCATAGCCACAGTTTTAAATACATATTGTTATCTCCTATAAGGTCGTTAAGAAAATCAATTGAAGTAATATTTGTGGAAGGGTGATACCAAGTATAAGTGTTACAGGTTGCTATTTTGTTAACACACTGATATCGCGGCACCAGATTTTTGTCAGTTAAGTTCACAGAAAGAGTAAAACAAGAGAAATGCATGATGGACTGGACCACAAAATATAGGCCACTTAAAAATTTTTTTTTAACTTCATCTGGAAGAAAGAATAGCTTTATTCCTAGTTTAATCTTTGTTCCTTGGCCATTGAGTGCGTTGCTACTGTCATCGAGTGGCCCAGTATACAATGGCTCATGTTCCACAAGCATTAAGAGAGGTGGTTTAGAAATGATGTTAAGTCTCTGCATTTCCCATCAGTATCCATTTGTTTGAAGATACCCAACTTCGGCATTTCTGAAATAATAGTAGCCTCAATTATAGGAAAAACCTACAAAGGTACACTGTGATGGTTAGCTTTATGTGTCAACCTGACTGGGCTAATGGATATACTGGCCAGAGAGGTGCTAAACCATTATTTCTAAGTACATTTGTGTGGGTGTTTCTGGAGGAGATTTGCATTTAATAGATTGACTGAGAAAAGAAGATTGTTCTCACCAGTGAAAGTGGGCATCACCCTATCTTTTGAGATCCTGAGTAGGGAAAAAAAATGGTGGAGGAAGGGTAGGTATGTTCTCTGTTTGAGCTGGGACATATATTTTTTTCCTTACCCTCGGATATCTGGCTTCCCTTTTCTTAGGGTTTCAGACTCCGACTGAAGTATACCACCAGCTTTCCTGGTTATTCAGCTTGCAGATGGCAGGTCCTTGTAGGACTTCTCAGCTTTAATAATCAGGCAAGCTAATAAGTCTCATAAGTAAGAGGTTTGCTTCTGTTTTTCTGGAGAACACTGACTAATACACAGACATAACTGTGAGAGAACTCAGACACTGATGAGTTGCTATTCTAAATGTGCCTTGAGTTAATCTATCCCGTTTCTCTCCTCTCATTATATTTGCTTTGTGATCAATGACAAACAATGGATACAAAAATTCACTTTCAGATTGAAGCAATGACCCAGGTATCTTTTCTTTAAAAATAAGAGAAAGGGTGATTTTTACATATATGCATTCTGTGAATATAATAAGCATAAAATATGATGTAAAGTGGGGAAGGGGCAGAGTTTGAAGGTTAGGAAGTCTTAATTTTTAAAATTTATTTATTTATTTATTTATTTATTTATTTATTTATTTGACACAGAGAGAGAGAGCACAAGTAGGCAGAGAGGCAGGCAGAGGGAGATGGGGGAAGCAGGTTCCTGGCTGAGCCGAGAGCCCGATGCAGGGCTCGATCCCAGGACCCTGAGATCATGACTTGAGCCAAAGGCCAAGGCTTAACCCACTGAGCCATCGAGGCACCCCAGAAGCTTTAATTTTAAGAAAATCTAGATTCAGGTGCTTGGTAACAATAAACTGTAAAGAGGGTAATTGTGTTTCATATCTGTCATAAACTAAACATTATCTTTAGCATAAAAATAATGATACAGGGTATCTCATCTTAACTAGATTCAAAGTGTGAAGCCAGACTGCTCTTCACCTCTTGGATGAGTATTTGTTTCACCCTTGATGAGGATGAAACCTACTGATAGATCACCAAAAAATGGCAGATTATTTTTTAATTTT
Source organism: Mellivora capensis (assembly GCA_004024625.1). NCBI lineage: Eukaryota > Metazoa > Chordata > Mammalia > Carnivora > Mustelidae > Mellivora > Mellivora capensis. The sequence goes on from PISX010012811.1 coordinate 38,932, forward strand.
TTTTAAGCAAGCAAAGCAAAAAGCAGCAGAAAGGAAATTCAGAGTTGCACAATAAGATCATGTAACAATCTTGTTTGATGCTACTGAAAATTAATTGAATTTGTGAATACCAGGCAAACAGCTCAGTGTAAAGCAAATGATATGTGGATGTGTTGACATTTGAGCTTGTTTTATAGAGGGAGGAAAAAAATTAGTCTTTAAATTTGAACTTATGAAAATCATTATCTGCCTTTGGACTTCTTGTATGGGGACCTCCAGTTCACATAAATTAGTTGAAAAGGGGTCTGAAATAAGTTCTAGTATACTTTACATAATATTAAAAGGTATATTTGAATATGTTAAGTGGAAGATAGAATGTCAAGTGGGAGAAGTATTCATTTCTTAAAATTATTGATAATTTAGTATGTTTTAAAGTATAATGGCTAAATTTAAACTGAAATAATGTAAGGATCTCAGTTAACAAGATCTATTTGTTGTTGTCATGATAACTGCAACCTAAGTCAAGTAAGACACCCTTAGAAATAAACAGCTTTTATGTAGAAGGTGATGAAATCCTCTAGCAGCACATCTGGGGCACATCTGCATTATTTGGCAATATTCATCTAATGTAGTTAGAAGTAATGCATTTATACATCATGTACACCTTTGATTCAAATCTGCATTACCATTGGCTGGTCTTTTTCCATTGTGCATCATTTCACAAAATGTATACAATTCTCTAAAGATGCACTGAGATATGACGATTCTGGGTAGGTTTTTATTTCAGTGTCATTTTGATTGAAATATACAGCAACTGCACAAAAACAATGCTCTTTATTATGTTCTCTACTGGAGGTATGCTATCAAGGTGCAAATAGGATCCGTACTAACACAGCCTGTGGGATGCAGGTTGTCAGTCCTGTAAATACAGGACAAACTCTTGCTCATAGGGAAGGGTTGCAACGTTCTGGCCAAGCACAGTCTAACTCAGTTCATTATATGCAAAGACTGTGCTGTGAATTCCTCATCCTTTAAATTAGGTTAATCCCTAGTGTACTGGAGACTGAAGCACTGAACACTGACTTCTTCCTTGACTAACATTCTGCACAGTTGAAGTAAGTTTTAAGAGATCCTATGGAGATGACATAAGTGTGAAAAGAACATTGAATAGCCTTAAAAGTGAGAAAAAGATCAACGTTAGGACTGCCTGTAAACTGAGAAGAATATAGAAAGAAGGAGTATAATTTCTTGTACTTTTGCTTTGGTGGTAGAGTTTATAGTTTTGGTAAAGATATAACTCCACATTATGCCTGCTCTTTTCTTTTATTTTATTTGATTTTATTGTACTTTTATTTATTTGTAATAGGTCACAGCAATACAAGAAGTGTCTGGCCTTGCTGGAGTGTAATTTTGATTGATAACAGAAGAGGCTGAAAGGTGTGCAGGGCACAAATAGTACAAGAATTTATGTTCTGCATGGAGTAGTTTCAAATCTCTCTTGTAGATTTGAGTTAGATGACCAGTGAAGGATGTTAGGTAGAGAGGAATATGTTCAGGTTTCTGTTTTAGGAAGACCACTCTATCTACAGAATGGAGGATGGGTTAGGCAGGTATATGAGACGGAGAGCAGATGAAAGGAAGGACGGTTTGCTGGATAGTGCAAGAATGCCGGAAAGAGATGAAGAAGATCATGACAAGCACCTTGTTTCAGTTTATTGGTATCACAATCCTTTTTTCCTCTCTTGGGACAACTGGAATGAATGAATCTTTACTACTTCTCTGGGCATTTGAAAATAGTCAACTACTGGTATTACTCATTACTCAAATAGGAAAAAAATATAAAAAACATTTTAAGCTCTTTACCATAATTTTAATTCATTTAGGCACAGATTATTTCTGAATTCCCACTATATGCCAGGTGCAGACCTGTTTTCTCAGATGTAATTGTGAACAAGATTAATGTGGTCCCTTCAGCCACCAGATGTATAATCTAGGGGATGGTTTACAGAGAAGTAGTCTTAGAAATAGAATATAATGCAGTAGATATTATGGTAGGAGCAGGACACAGATGAATATTTACGTGGCTAAGGGAGGGTGCACGTCTTATCCTAATTAAAGGAATCACAAAAGGGCTCTGGAGGATTTAAGGTCCAAAATGAAGGAGAAGTTTGGGTTGGTTAGAGACAGTGGGGAGAGAAGGGAAAGTTCAGGCAGATGTAAGAACAGTGACAGAGAACGTGGCTTGGCTAGGAGTCTGAATTGATCTAGCCTGTTGGGACCGGAGACTGGTTCAGGGGGAGGATCCAAAGATGAGAGACATTGTACTATATTGTCATCCTAAGAAAAACACAAATTCCTTTGGGGTAGGAAGCTGTATAATTGCTATAATTTGTCCTGTCTTTAATATTCTATGCATGCATCAGTGAGGGATATTTAATATTCTATGCATGCATCAGTGAGGCCACTCTCAGTGGCCAAAATGCAACTATTTCCTGTTCCTGTCAGGAAGGCTGGTTGTGGGGTGGGGTGGGGAGAAAATGGGAGGAGGAATATTTTACTTACAGGAAACTAGAGTACTCAGAGCATTTGTGCATGTCTAATCCTTCAGAATTCCTTTATATAAACAGGCACTTGCCTGCTCCTTCTGAGACCGTCACTTCATGGGTTCCCAAACTGCAGTAACTAGAGCATTGATGGCATCACACTAGCCCAAGACAGGTTTTCTAGTAGTTATAATTCAGTGCCCTGACTTCATATAGCGAATGTACTTTTTATGCCCAAAATAGACGTTTCCCTTGAGATCCCACACTTTCTGTTCTTCCTCCTCTTTTCCATAGCAGAGCTGCCCTGCCTGCTATTTATCAGAGGGTCTGAAAGGGAGGTTTAATTTCCAAACTATTCAACGAGGCTCTTGGGGGGGTGTCATTCACTGCACCTGCTGACTTCTGGACCAGCACAAATTGAATTCCATGCATGCGTGCTTATCTGTCTTTGACAGTCCCTTGGAGTCTTGCCTCTCACCACGAATGCAGGGGCTGCACCATCCCCAGTCCCCTCACTTAGCGCCTGTTAGTCCCTCCCTTCTACTACAGATGCTTCTTTATCTGGGGCCTTCTGTAGTGCCGGCTTCCTGCCCCTGCTGACTGAAGTCTTCTTTAGCAAATGCCAAACCTTCTAAAGTATATATGGGATAGTCTCCAAATGAGCACCACCGATGTGCGTTGAATAATAACAGATTTTAATTTGAGTGTAGCCTGTGCCCAATGAACTCTGTGTATTTGCTGCACCTAATCAGAAAGTGCAAAGAGTAAAATTAAACTAGAAAGGAATGGTATGCCAACAAAATCTCCAGTTTCAGGGAAATAAGGCAAACACCTCTCCTTAATAATAAGAGAATTGACACACTTTTGTATAAAAACCACAATCTTCATGCTTTTTGAAAGGCATAAGGGGATATCCTTCCACGGAGAATCTGTGGCATTCACTGCTTAGAAATAGAGGGAACAGTTTCTGACTTCTGAAGGTGAGAACTACAGTATGAGTGAGGATGCAAAGCGAATGCAAAGCGAATGACCGTATTGCCAGGTGGCCCTCTTGAGGCGGAAAGTGCCCAGCTAGAAGTAGCTGCCAAGACATCTCCTGCCATAATCATTGCTAATAAGCTGGCTTAGTTGTTGATCAATAGATGTTCTTCCTTACATCTTCCTAGTTCCCTATGCGGCAGCTACTAAGGATGTAGAAATTGAAAAGAAATACTGAAATACCAAAGATATGTGGCTAGAGAGGAATTTCTCTCAAAAGGAAGGTAGTCCCCTCATTAATAGGTGTGACAGAAGGTAAATGGCTAATGTATAGTTATAGGTCTTGTACGCGCACACACACACACACACATAGATATATGGCATACAGGAGTCAGTAGGATGCCATGTCTCCTCTCAAAATGTGTCTGAAAGGGAGTAGATATCCCAGAAGTATAGCTCGGGAATAGATGAGTCCTCATGGTTCCCCCAAGCTGGATTTCTATAAAGAATAATAATACTCCATTCGCACACAAAAGCTGCTACTCAGATCTGTTTTCACCTACATTCATTAAACCATACACCATGGCAGTTCTTGCCAAAGACTTTTATTAGGAATCTGAGAAAAACTCAGGAGGGCTGTTTGACTTCTACATGACAGTACATTTGACTCCTCAGATTTTCCTTTGGTGGTAAATTTTGCTCCTGCTGACAGCAAGAATAATTGCTGCCCACAAAGTTTAACTCTATTTTCTTGCTCAATTTTTACAGTGTAAGCAATCTTGGACAACAACGTTTTTCAGACCAAGTTCTGCTCTGGGCAGGGAAAAGCAAATTGTATTATGATGTCCGACCTAGAGGAAGGTGCTTAATTTGGCATTATGTGTCATTATGGGAAGGGTACTTACTTTGAACTCATCTTGGTATTTCAGTTAATAGCAAATTATGGATTATTTTTAAAAATTTTACATGCAAATTGTTTTATTAAATAAGTACAATATCATGAGGTGAAGTTTCCATATTTCAGAGTATTCTCAGCTGTTTAGGTGTTTGTATCTTGTCTTGCAATCACTGTTGATAGAATATTGTGTTTACTTCATTCTTCTTCCACTTGGCATTCCCATTTCAGAATGAGAGCCTTGCAGACAAGAAAATGACTTTAGTGTTAAATATTCCATTATCTATTTTTACTGATATGACCTGTTACACCTCCTTGGGATCTATAAAAAAAAAAGTCACTACCGTTTTAATCTTTAAAATATATGTGGTATGATTTTGCATCCCCAGCAAATCTACTCTTCTCTTGGGATTCCGTCCAAGAAATTGTAAGACACAAGAACTGCAAAAACTTTGATGATTTATTCTAGTTCTTTTTTTACATATTGTCTCTGTTGGGAAACTTGCAGTTTTCCAGGCCCCTCTATTCCTGACTGGTGATAGAAGGCTATTGTCTTTTACCCCTCCCAGATGACTCCTCTATGATCCACTAAGTTTCATCCCTGCCTCTCTGCACAATTTGGGAGAAGGCCTATTTATTTATTTATTTATTTATTTATCTATCTCAGAGGTATTGATGTGCAACCTTTTGAGGACAGCAGAGAAGACCAATTGTCTGAAACAAAGCTGTCTGCCAGAGTCAGGAGTTTGCATGGTATCTTCCTGTACTTAAAAAAGGAACTCTCCAGTTCCATATTCTGTCTTTGGTAGACCACAGATAAAAATCTTGGTGCCAGGATGGAGGGACTCTGAAACTGACCAAAGTTCTCACTACTACTCATTCTGCCATAGGACTGGCCATGTCCTAGAGTAACTGGTAGAGCAAGGACCCACTGCCCTTCCTCTCTGGTACAACAATAAAATCCAAAATAAAGGGTATGTTTACTAGGTCTGGACTATTCATTTCTATCCATGATCAATTTGTTCTAATAATGATCATGATAGTTTGTTAGTTTTGAAGATAAATACTGATAATCCGTAATTTCACTACATCATATATTTTGAACAAATAATAGAATTATGACTTTTCTGACTTCTTTAAGGTCACCAAAAAATAGAAGATAAAAAATATTTTTATATTATTACTCTTGTCTATTGAGTTCACATTTTGAATATTGTTCTTGAGTGCCTACTTTTATTTTTATTTTTTATTTATTTATTTTTTAAGATTTTATTTATTTGACAGAGAGAGAGAGAGATCACAAGTAGGCAGAGAGGCAGGCAGAGAGAGAGAGGGGGAAGCAGACTCCCCGCCAAGCAGAGAACCCAATGCAAGATCCCAGGACCCTGAGATCATGACCTGAGCCGAAGGCAGAGGCTTAACCCACCCAGGTGCCCCGAGTGCCTACTTTTAATTTTAACTCCGTGACAAAATTTGGAATATCTAAAACCCATTAGGTTTGATTCTCAAATCCTAAATGTCATGTTGAGCATTAACTACAAAACGTTTTAAAGACTAATTCATTAAAACAGACACTGCTTCCAGTTTTGGAATGAATAAGTCACTGGAATAAAAGGGACAGCATAAAGAATATAATCAGTAGTGCTTTAATAATGTTGTATGGTGACAGATGGTAGCATGAACATAATGTATAGAGAAGATGAATCATTATGCTGTAGACCTGAAATTAATGTAACACTATGTCAACTGTACTCAAATACAAAAAAGAAAACCAACAAAATAAATAAACAACCAAACACAAAATACCTGCAAAAAAAAAGAAATAGCTATAAAATAAACATTTATGGCAATTCAATTTCCAAATGTTGGTAATCTTAGCAATAGTCAGCTTATAAAAATAGACCTGACTCTTCACACCTTAGTTTTCACCCTTTGAATAATGACTTCACAGTTATTCTCACCAAAAGGTAAAGTATAATTGACTCCCCCTTGAATCTGATCTGATACTGTCACTTCCTTTTATTGATAGAATGTGGAAGAACTGAAGATCTACCTCTCTGGAGTCTAAGCTTCCAAAGATATTTGTTCTTTGACTGCTTTTCTTGGAACTCTGCTACCACCTTATGAATAGGGTCCTCATGAGATGAGTCATATGGCCCCACCACCACCATTGCCTCCACTACCAGCCAGCCAGTTAACAGGCATGTGAATGTGGCTTTTCGTGGACAGCCAGTCCCCAGCCTACCTGCCATGTGACCACAGCACATGACAGAGTCCCAGCTGAGACTAGCAGAGCTTAACCCAGATTAGTATAACCATGTGATACATAAACATGTGAGCAATAAACATTTATAAATAATATAAAATTATTTTTTTAAGTTACTATTGTTTGTATAGTCTGTTATACAATAGATAAGGAGTATAGAAACTGGTTCCTGAAATGGGTAATTGCAATAATAAAAAACTTTGAACTGAGGAGCCAGTTGAGGCTGGAAAAATGAAGAAATTTTAGCAAAGTTTGAGACACAGTGAAGAAATTGTTCTTAGAGGCTAGGGAAATGTTAGTATTATATAGTTTATAAGGTAATTGTCAAAACAATTGCATACAATAACTAGGAAGATAGAAAACAGATCTCATGTACTCTGGATTTGGCTAAAAAAATATCTCAAGGAAGAATGTTGGAAGTGTTGGCTGGTTAAGAAGGAGGACTGTGTTTGGGGCACCTGGGTGGGGTGGCTCAGTTGGTTAAGCAGCTGACTCTAGGCTCAGGTCATGATCTCAGGGTCCTGGGATGGAATCTTGTTTGGGGCTCTATGCTTAAGCAGGACGTATACTTGAGGTTTCTCTCTCCATCCCTCTTTCTCTCCCCATCCCACCACTCTCTTTCTTTCTCTCAAATAAAAAATATAAGTCTTTAAAAAAAGGAGGACTGTGCTCCTTTGTTTATAAAAGTGACCCAGCTCTCTCCCTTATATTCCACATCCACAAGCAGTGTGACTTTTCAGCCATCACGGGATAGGGTCTGGTCTGTGAATTGCTTTGTCCAATAAAAAGGGGAGAAATGAGGGCCTGCCAGTTCTGAGCCCAGACGTCAAAGGCCTTGATTCTTCTGCCCTCCCTTTTGTAACCTTGATGCCACCATGTAAATAGAGCTTTGCTACCCGGTTGGGTGTTGAGACTTGTGGTCTACCCATTACTGACAAAAACAGTTGATCACCAAGTCAGTGAATGAGGTTATTTTGGAATAGTCACTCCTAGCCTACCCACAAACTAACTATAGACACATGAACAAACCTCTCTTAAATATGTTGAACTTGGCCCAGACCAGAGGAACTGTCCAAGCAAACTATATTTATATCAGATATATTATTTGATTGGTTTTTAAGCCACTAAGTGTTAGAAGTTTTTGTTATGCAAAAATAAATGTCATACACTCTTATCCCCCAGTGTACCTCCTCTCCCTGCTCGCTGAAGGTTGACATTCCATAGCTAGAGATCCATTTTCTTGATTTATCTACCAACTTTTATTTTAAAAAGCAAATACTGAGGGTTGAGGTGAGAATCAATTTATCATGTCCTTTACTGATTTGAGGCAAAGTAGGATGATATTTGAAGACTTGGGAGAAGACTGAGGATCTTGGGGGGAAAACTGTCTGATTGACAAGAAAATTTCATTTTCTTATGAGAAGAATTATAGATTGAAGGCCTCAGTCCTCTGTTCTAGAATTTAAGTGGTATTAAAAAAGAAGATAGTAGAACTTGATGGATATTTTCTTTATAAAACACACGTGTAAGAAGAGGACCGGACAGGAGTCTTATGTAATGTGTGTTTTTCGATTTAAGGACAGCGATGGTCCTTTGGAAGACCTAGATGTCGGTAATGCCCAGGAAGCAAACATTTGGAAGTTTATGTGACCCTTTTAGAAACACAAAATAAGCACCAAGTATGTTGTACCTGCCTTGCCTCTGTTTCCTCTAATTCTTCTAAAATAAACTTCATTTCGTATTGAAAGAATATTCCTCCTCTTACTCAGACAATGGGCGTGCATTTGGCCTTAGTTTCAAAGGAAGCAAATGATCTAAGCCAGGCAAGGGATTAAATTCTCGGCATTTTCTGCAACAGTTGGAAAGGGACATGTATCTTACCATGAGTGTTAGTAAGCTTTTGTGATGTGAGTCTTTGCATACATACAGCCACCTTGCCATCAACAAAGGAGAGCAGGCTTAAAAATTAAAGTAAATCAGAGAAATAATGCAGCTGAAGGTTGAACAGAAAAATTTTTGATGAACTTCACTGAGTCTTGAATCCAGCAAGGGGCTCAATCTAGATCTACCCCTTGGCTTTTTAATTTTGGGGAAAAATATTTCCTTTTTCCTTAAGCCTGTATTAGTTGATTGCTTATACCTTATAAACAAAAGACTTTTAATGAATGAATCTTGAATTTACATTAGCAGAGGGCATTCATATAAGCTAAATGTTGGTAGTAACCAGTGGGAAAAAAAATGTATAAAATTTTGAAGTACTGTTAGAAATACGAATGTTGGTAATTTTAAATTTCCAAAAGAAGACTCATAGTCTAGCACTGTTGACATAGCCCAGGGAGGAGCAGGAAAAAAAAAAAAAAAGAAAGAAAGAAGAGGAAATCATCTAACTTGCTGACTTTTTGAGACAGAGAAGACTATCCTCTAGAAGAACCCAGGTCATAGATGTTTGAGCAAATTTTAGTAAATTCAAACTGAGTTTTTAAACAGCTTCTAATTCTTGCACAATCATACTAATTATCCTACAGACATTATTTTTGACAGTATCAAAATTTCAATACCTCAAGGCTAGATAAGGGGTTAAAAATAAGTTATTTAGGGATTCCTGGGTGGTTCAGTTGGTTAAGCATCTGCCTTCAGCTCAGGTCATGATCCTAGGATCCTGGGATTGAGTCCTGCTCTGAGGGGTTCCTTGCTCAGTGGGGAGTCTGCTTGCCCCTCTGCCTGCAGCTCCCTCCTGCTTATGCTCTCTCTCTCTCTGACAAATAAATAAATAAAATCTTAAGAAAATAAATTAGTTAAATAGAATATTCTTAATATTGCCTATTGAGATAAAATTGCAAATGTATTAAAAATTAAATAGTGTTCTTTAGCTAACTAGATCTTATTCAGGTTAACAATAAACTATGTTTCTTATAATACAGTAGTACTAACAAAGCACCTAAATCCTAAGGTCAATTTTAAAATGCAATTTGACCTATTTTTCATTTGATACTGTGGGATAATTATTGTTTTATATTGTATAATAAGCTTCAATTTACTACTCTAAACTATAAAAAATGATAATTGATTCCTTTTGTGCTTTTAAAATACTGATCATTGTTCTCTAATATTGCAGTGTTTCTACTTTCTATTAATAGGTAAAAGCATACTTGCTCTATTTCATTTTTTTTTTCTATTTCATTTTTTTAAAAAATGATGAACAAAACCTGTGTTTTTATCTTGGTTTTATGACTTCCATCTTTAGATATACTTAGAATTTCACAAGTGTCACATGGTGTTTACTTAAGGGTAGCGATGTAAAACAGCTTCAAATTTCAGGGTTTTAATCTGTAAAACTATAAAAGTCAACAATATCTTCCAAATTACTGTTTTTCCAACTGTGAAATGGAACTTTGCCTTTCCAGTTTCTAATTTATCAATCACTAGAAACAGATTAGTTTCAAAACTGAACCTTGGTTTTGAAAGATGAATTCTCTTCTATTGATTGCCCCTTTGAAATAACCTAACAGTTCCATTTGATCCTGGCTCCTTTTTAGGTTCAGGCCAGGTTTAACCTTAAGTTCAGTTGTATAGTTAATTAAATTGAATGTCTCACAGAGCCCTAGATAACATAATGCTCCTGCAATGATTCCAGTCCCCATGTTACTAAAAGAAAGGACCTTACCCCTTAAGTGTCTCCTGATGTTATGCCCAAATTAGCCTGTCTTTCAACATTTATGTACCTGAATTAATTTTGAGCATATGTCATGTGTTAATAGTCATGATTGCATTTTTTAAAAATAGAAGTTCTATTTCCCCACCACAAACAGAATCATAAAGCTTACTTCCACCATTGATCCTCTGTGCTCTGTGTATTGACAATGTGGACTTAAAACTGGACAACGCTAGGGCTCACTTGTAGAAAAAATGAATAAACCTTAAGTTGCACTTTCAATTTGAATCAACCCTTGTCTCCAAGGCTCATCAAGGCCTTAGAGTATGCGAGACTAGAACAGAAGCTTACAGCAGTGGGAGTGTAAGGGCCTACTTGGGGTGGGGGGCATTTTGTTGTTTATTCAGTAAACTTAGGTTGATCCTGCCCCTCCCAGAGGAACTTACTTAAAAGCAAGTCCGGGAAACCAGTCTCAGCAAAGCCCAGATACAAGGGCGGGTCAGGCCAGGTGGAGATATCCAATCAGTGGGGGCACACATACTGTCTCCCTAACTACCAAGGAGAGTGGGCCCTGCCTTTTGGGTGCCAATTCTGACCAAGGTGATAGGCTAGTTCAAATATCTACTAGGGTAAATTGAAATTCAATTGGCCACCTGTGTGTGACCTAGCATGACTGTGCAGTTTCCTCTGTGTGTTGCAATCTTATTGGCCACCTGTGGCCAGGCCCAACCACATGGCCTTTGCTCTATAAAAGTTAGTCGTGAGGCTGGGAGGGGTCAGCTCTTTGTAAGAGACAGCCCCGACCGGTCAGTTTGATTCTCGATGCTTGGCGCGAAATAAAGCTTTGCTTGACCTTTGCTTTGTATCAGTCTCGCTCCTTTGATCATGGACCCATTATTGGGGGACCTATCAGGAGAATAGCCAGATATCTATATTTTCATTATTAGATTTCCTGTTAGTGATAGCAATGAGGGGAGGGGCAGAGAAGCTGACTCCATGATGAGCAGGGAGCCTGACCTGGGGCTCAGCCCCAGGACTCTGGGATCATGACCCGAGCTAAAGGCAGATGCTTAGCAAACTGAGCCACACAGGCATCCACCATGAGAACATTTATAAAAATATTTCTTCCTTTTAAAATTTCTCTTCAGGTTTCACTGAAAGATAACAGGAAGTGGTGAGGTGTTAGGCCTTGACTTCCCACCGGTCCCGTTTTAAATCTAACTTTCTTTTTGCATCATTCATACTATGTGATCTTGTATTATTTAAATTTCATGAACTTCAGTGTTGTTTTTTTTAAGATTTTGTTTATTTATATGACACAGAGAGAGAGAGAGAGAGAGATCACAAGTAGGCAGAGAGGCAGGCAGAGAGAGAGGGGGAAGCAGGCTTCCCGCTGAGCAGAGAGCCCAATGTGGGTCTTGATCCCAGGACCCTAAGACCATGACCCGAGCCAAAGTCAGAGGTTTTACCCACTGAGCCACCCAGGTGCCCCTAACTTCAGTGTTCTTACATGCATAAAAATATGCACAGGATTTTGAGTTCTAATTTACATTATTGTGCAAAATGTGAGACACTTACCTAGAATTGTTCATTGCACAAAATATTATTCCCACATATTAGCCTTTTATTTTATAAGACATATAATGAAATCAAATGTATGCCTCTTTGGAAGTTCACTTTGCTTCCAGAGAGATTAAGCCTGTTATTTAGGTTCAGTTGCACATTTGGGCAGCAGATAGGAGACTGAGAGGTTAAGCACCAGGGTGCTTACTTGCTTTATCCTCAACTTAATCAAATCACAATTACACCAAGACACAAGGAGTCACCAAATGTATTTGTAATTATTGTGATCCTTCTGGGTCAGATGTAGATTGACATCAGTCCTTAAACAAGGCTGTCATTTAAAAATTATAGAACACATGGAAAATGGTTACACATTGAGCTATACAGGTTTTAAGCAATAGAACAACAGAACAAAGAACATCTGGGAAATACATATTAGTATTTGGAAAGAAATTTCTTCACAGATTTCTACCTTTCAAAAGCTGAAGTGAAAACATCTATGTCCTGCCCAGCTTCACTGTTACTCAAGAAAAGTGTTACAACTACATTAATCAAAAAGTAAAACAAAGGAGGAATATTCAGTTATCAGAAGGGATGACTCAAATGAGAACTGGGAAAAAAAAAACATAAAAATGCTATGAAATATATCTAGTATATGTGGATTTTACAACTCAAATCCATTTCTATGGCTAAAAGGGTATATGATTGTCTGAGAAGCTTTCTTTCATGTATAGATATGCTCTCAAATAACATACCATACAGTAAAGAAAAAATGAAACAAATGCTCATTTGAAAATATAACCCTCCATAAAGGAATTTATGGCCTCTTAAAAGTAAAGAAAGCACAGGAAATAATCATGTCTCTTTTCCTAAGTTCTATTCATAAAATCTGCACTGAAGGGCACTATATAAACAGGAGCTTGGTGTATAAGAAAACAATCTCTCACTCTGATTCAATGAGATCTACATCGTATAAATGGGGTGTATTTCTTATACATTCACTATGAACTGTGAGGATGGAATTTAATATGTATTATCCCCAAGGACATCATCAGTGTTGTCTCAGTGTGAGTAAATACTGGGATGAGCTCAGTAGCATCCCCATGACAGTGACACACCATTGTCTCGAATGTTAGTGATCGTTTCACACAAGGTGTGTCTGAGTCCTTGATTTCCATGACAGGGAGCCCTTTCTTCCTGTTGCATTCCCATTGGTTGTTTTTGTCTTAAGTCCCCTCATTGTCAGTTCTGTCCAATTTCACCAGTTTCAAGAAAGGTCAGCACTGAGAATTAACTTATGAAATAAGAACAATCCCAAAGAATATTAGCCCAGGAGAATGTAATCGACACAGCTGAGACTCATACTGTCAACTGCCTGAATTCAAAGAATTTTCCCTAGCCACATTACCTCTCTGATAGTAGCCTCAGACACACGAGCAAGAATTTACGTAATGGAGGGCAGCCTAGAGTTGGTGCACATCAGATATTTCTCACACCTTGACTCTGGCCCCCCACAAGAATCCTGTGCACAGATCTTGCAAGTGATCGATGGCACACTGAGACTGACTTCCAGCCTGGGAATGGATCACAGGGCAGTTAACATTGCTGTCAGGACAGCTGCGGTTGGTTATCTGGCCTACAGAAGATTTTAATGTTAAAAATCACCGCAACAAATCTATGGTAAACCTTCACATGCTGAAAGGCAACACCCAAATAGTACATCCTTTTGACAAGGAAGGTTTGGGACACAATGCTGTGTACTGCCATTGTTGGAGGTCTGAAATGTTCCCATTCGGTAATGGATCTCACACAAAACACAACTAAGAGACTGGAGACAAGTGTGGGACCTCTGATCATTAAGAAAAAAGAAACTTAAATGGACAGTTTTGTCACCACAAGCCAACCTGTCTTAACATTATCTGATTATTTAGTTAGAATGACTACCACTTTGGTCTAACTCACCTTCCCTGGGTTCTAGATGGGGTATTGCAAATTGTAGCTTGTTTTCCCTTTCTTTCTTTCTTTCTTTCTTTCTTTCTTTCTTTCTTTCTTTCTTTCTTTCTTTCATTTGATTTATTTGAGAGAGAGAGAGCATGCACATGTATGAGTCGGGGAAAGGCCAGAGGCAGAGGGAGAAGCAGGCTCCTAGCTGAGCAGGGAGACTTTGAGGGACTGGATCCCAGGACCCCAGCATCATGACCTGAGCCAAATGCAGACCTTTAATCAACTGAGCCACCCAGGCACCCTGCAGCTTTCATATTCATGGCATTTGCCTTACTTGTTGAACCATCGTGGTACACATTTGTTTAAACAAAAAAAAAAAAGTCAAAACCAACCTCGTGGGGGTATGGGGTATGGCTTATTATCGTATAAATACACCCATTTATACGATGTAGATCTCATTGAATCAGAGTGAGGATCCCTTTCTTTACATTGAAAATGTAAAGGATCCCTTTCTTTACATTGAAAATAATTATATTAGAATATAGTTGTAGGTTGAAGTTAGCATATTAAATTATTCTTGGAAAAAAGGAATTTATGTAATGGTATTCTCATTACTAGAAGTGTTTACATATTAGACCAATGGAATGAAATTCAGCATGGGAAGAATCAGGTGTTGTGATTAGAAACAAAATTCTCTGTTACTTATTATTGCTTTATTTTTTAGCATACCTAGCAGTGCAGTTCCTTCCCTCATAAAAAGTAAAAACAGCTATGTATTCAACTGCAAACTAAATTATAACTTTCTGTCATCATGATAAAATAGGGAATGCCTTGGTGTCATGATAGAAATAAAATATTTAATATTGTGCTTTTTAAAATCTGTTGTGGAGAAAAGACTATGATATTAAATTTAATTCCACTGAATTCAACTGAATGCAAAACCTATCTTTTGAGTACTTGAAATACCAAACCCAGTTCTGGGTACATTGGCTGTAACACTCACTATACACTGATTATATTCAATGCCTTTCATTGGTAAACATACTTGTAGTTTAAGCTTTTGGGCTAGAATTATTTTAATCAATACTGAATCTATAGCATTTGGTATGGTTCCAGGCTTTTATGAATGACCTGTGGGTTAGGTTTAAGTCAAATACACACACATACACCTTTTATACTCACTGTGATTTTTAAACATTTTTTCTAAAAGATTTTATTTATTTGAGAGAGAGAGAGCACAAGCAGCAGGGAGAAGCAGAAGGAGAGAGAGAAGCAGGCTCCCTGCTGAGCAGAGAGCCTGATATGTCACTCAATTCCAAGACCCTGGGATCATGACCTGAGCAGAAGGTAGACACTTAACTGACTGAGCCAACCAGGTGCCCCATTACTATGATTAAAAAAAAAAAAAAAAAAAAAAAAAAAAAAAAATTTTATTTATTCATTTAAGGGGGGGGGGGAATGAGAGAGATGGAAAGTAGGAATGGGGAAAGGTAGAGGGAAAAGAGAGCCCAACAGGGACTTGATTCCAGGCCTCTGGGATCATGACCTAAGCTGAAGGTGGATGCTTAACCAACTGAGCTACCCAGGCACCCCTAACTCTGATTTTTGATTTCTAATTCCTTCTTACCTTTGAAGTAAAAGCTTATTTCTTGGGGAGAGTGGTTAAGTAAAACACAGTCTGGTCCTCAGGCTCTCTTCCAGAATCTTTTGTCCTACAGAGAGGATACTTATTATAGGTGGTGAACTCCACAGGCTTTGGTCTCTTTGATATCAACATATACAAATGTTTCAGGAGATACATATTTTTTTTTTCCTAAATAGAATTTTGAAGAGCACAAGATGTTGTGTTAGATATGTCTAAATACTTGGGTCTTCTGCTTGCTATCTATGTAGCCTGTAGTAAATTACTTAAACTGTGTCTGAGCTTTATTTCATCCTAGTAAAGGGGAGCTATGAAAACTATCTTCAAAATTTTCTGACGGACATTTCTGTCTATAACACATTACTGGCAAATTACAGATATTTAATAAATGTTCAGTTAAAAAAAATTTCACAAGAGAGGTTCCCAATATAATTTTTCTAGAATTTGAGAGACAACAAAGTTTAAATTCATAGGAGAACATGAGGCAGAAACAGAGGCAGAGAAAGAGTGATTTTCCTTCTTGGGTAAAAAAAAAAAAAGGAAATTTTGGAGATTTTTAGATGCTTGATTATGCGGATATAGGGCCCCTAGGGCTCAAAAAAAGACAGGTTTTATTATAATTATAAATAAAAGTGATTTTTTTCTAGAAGAGAAAAAGCTAATTTGTTATTTTATACTGTTCCATTTCTAAAATGGAAGACCATAACATATTTCCGTAAGTACATATAGGCATTTTATTTATGATATCTTTTCTGAGATTTGTCTACTAGGGTTAATCATGATATACTCTCAGCTAAGCTTTCAAACACTGAAGTAAGAGATTAATAAATAGTAAGATCTAGTAGAAGAAATTGTGCTAAGGAGGCTCAAATGAGTGATGCTCTAAGTCCCTAGTGTTGTTTTAAAGATAAATTGGCCATTTCTAATGCTATTAAGTGTTGGGAGGTATCCATGAAATGGTTCACACTTAGAATTTATATAACTGCCAAAGAAAGTGGACCAAGACATAGAAAAATGCTCAATTTAGTTTAAAAAAAATTTATCTTAAATGACTTCCTCTCCTTTGTCCTTCCATAGTCATGCATGGTTTTATGACAGCACTTGTTTGTTTAATTTTGAATTATATTTAGTTATACATATAGCTTTTTGAGTGTAAAAATAAAACTAACTTAAACCAAGACAATTTCTGCACTGAAAACAGTGATTTATACATAGAAGAAGCTCATTATTTTTTGGTTGCATATGATTAGTGCAATAGTAGTATCTAAAACACTGAGAAATGACATTTTCTCTATTTATGTTAAACAGACAATATTTGAGGACCTGTTTAGTCTAAACCTATGGCTTTGTGACTTAAAGTGTATAGATCTGAAAAGATAAAGTTGCTCTGAAATGGAAGTTTTATAAAGTCAAAGGCCACTAGATTAAAGAATTCTGGATTGAGGTGTGTCTATTGGGCTTTTTCTTTCATTTTATTTTTATGAGTGTTGTTTTGAAGGAACAATGTGTCATTTACCTGTTTTTATTGTATGTCTGTTTTTAATAAATTAGCTATACAAATATGTTCTTTCTATTTAAGAAATCTATTTAAATTAAATATCTATTAAATTAAATTTAAATTGTTTATTTGTTCTCTTTTTATGTACTTTGGTTTGAACTAACCAAATCTGTGTTGATGTAGTTGCTTAGTTCTCTCTAAGAATGGGAGGGGTGCCTGCGTGGCTCAGCGGGTTGACGCCTCTGCCTTTGGCTCAGGTCATGGTCCCAGGGTCCTGGGATCGAGCCCCACATTGGGCTCTCTGCTCAGCGGGGAGTCTGCTTCTCTTCCTCTCTCTCTGCCTGCCTCTCTGCCTACCTGTAATCTCTGTCTGTCAAATAAATAAAATCTTAAAAAAAAAAAAAAGAATGGGCTATAGCAGAGTCTGAAAATCCTCTTATTTAAAATCTATTTCTTTTCTTTGTGTGGAAGGAAGTTTTTACCTCAAGTAGATGGAGAGGATTATTCTCAAGTGTGATAAGGACATTTCAGAACAAACTCAATTCTAAATTTTTATTGTCAAATTATCTCTTGTTCTTTCAAACTCCAAATTATTTCATTTTCTTTTATTTGAGCAAAGAACATGGCCTTTAAATGATAGGCAACCAGTGACAAATTTTTTTTCCCAGCAGCATGTGTGATGATGTAAAGACAACTCATTTTGTAGTGCTGTGTATTTATTTTGAAGACAACATGATTGAAATAATTCTCTTACTAATGGTTGCCTTGGAATTCTCTTTAAATTAAAATCCTCTTTTGCTGGGGGCAAGTACATAGGATATTAGGTATTAAAGCTTATTTTTCTAAATAGAAACTAAAAACAAATGGGATGTAATGTACAACATCACTATAGGTAATAATACTGTATTGCGTATTTGAAAGTTTCCAAGAGAGCAGAACTTAAAAGTTCTTATCACGAGAAAAAAAAATTATAACTATATGTGGTGGTGGATGTTAAGTAGACTACTGTGGTGATCATTTTACAATATACCCATACATTGAATTGTTATATTGTAAGTCTGGAACTGACATAATGTTATATGTCCAAAAAAAAAAAGGCAAATGGAATCAGAGATAGTATGGGAAAGAAGGCTTGATCACAAGAGCTGAACTTAAAGTGCTGGGGTAGATTATGAAAGAAAGACAGGCTCAGTTAAGAATTTAGAGGTTTCCGGGGCGCCTGGGTGGCTCAGTGGATTAAGCCTCTGCCTTCGGCTCAGGTCATGATCTCAGGGTCCTGGGATCGAGCCCCACATCAGGCTCTCTGCTCAGCAGGGAGCCTGCTTCTCCCCTCTCTCTCTGCCTGCCTCTCTGCCTACTTCTGATCTCTCTCTCTCCATCAAATAAATAAATAAAATCTTAAAAAAAAAAAAAAGAATTTAGAGGTTTCCAAGAGATACGGTCAAGATGGCGGAGAAGTAGCAGCTGAGACTACATCAGGTAGCAGGAGATCAGCTAGATAGCTTACCAAACCATTGCGAACACCTACAAATCTAACAGGACATCAAAGAGAGGAAGAACAGCAATTCTGGAAACAGAAAATTGGCCACTTTCTGGAAGGTAGGACTGGCGGAGAGGTAAATTGAAAGCGACGGGAGGATAGACCGTGGGGGAGGGGCCGGCTCCCAGCAAGTGGCGGAGCAACGGAGCACTAAATCAGGACTTTTAAAAGTCTGCTCCACGGAGGGACATCGCTCCAGAGGCTAAACCGGGGTGAAGCCCACGCGGGGTCAGCGTGGCGCCAGGTCCCACAGGGTCACAGAAGGATCGGGGGTGTCTGAGTATCGCAGAGCTCACAGGTATCAGAGCGGGGAAGCCGGCTACAGAGACAGAGCCAAGGAGTGAGCTCTCAGCTCGGGGTTACCTTGAACCGGTCGCAGGCTGGGTGAGCTCGGATTGCGGCCAGAGGCGAGGGAGATGGGAGTGGCTGGGGCTTTTCTCTGAGGGCGCACTGAGGAGTGGGGCCCCGAACTCCCGGCTCCTCCGGGCTGGAGATTGGGAGGTCGCCATTTTCATTCCCGTCCTCCGGAGCTCTATGGAAAGGGCTCAGGGAACAAAAGCTCCCGAAAGCGAAACCGAGCGGATTACTTAGCCCGGCCCCTGGTAAGGTTGGTGCAGCTCTGCCTCGGGCAAAGACACTTGAGAATCACTACAACAGGCCCCTCCCCCAGAAGATCAACAAGAAATCCAGCCAAGACCAAGTTCACTTAACAAGAAGAGCAGCAGAACTCCAGAGGAGGAGAAAGCAAAGCGCGGAATTCATGGCTTTCTCCCCATGATTCTTTAGTCTTGCAGTTAATTTAATTTTTTCTTTACTTTTATTTTTTTTTCTTTTTCTCTTTTTCTGCTAAAATTTTTTTTAACTTTTACCCTTTTCTTTTTTTAACATTTTTTAACTAGTTTATCTTAACAATACCATCCCAAAAAAATAATAATCTTTTTTGAACCTTCAATATTATAGTCATATTTTATCTTTCATAGTATTTAACTTTATTATTTGTATTCACATGAGGGTTTTTTATTCTAAAAAATTTGGGGTACAACTTCTTCTAGTGGATCAGAACACACCCTAAATCTAGCTCCGGGCTTGTTCTAGTCTCCAGCCTGAGCAAAGTCTCTCCACTTTCTTTTTCTTTATTCTCCCAACCAACTTAATCAACTCCTTTTTTTTAGAAATTAAAAAAAAATTGTTTTTCCTCTTTATATGCATATTCCATCCCATCACTGTGTTTACCCTTATATACATTTTTCATTCTTTAAAATTTTGGGAGGTACTTTATTCTAAGAGACCAAAATACCCCACAATTAAGTGGGTGACCCTGTTCTAGTCACCAGTCTAATATATATATATATATATTTTTCATTTTTATATTTTTTCTTTATTTGTTTTCTTTTTTTTAATTTTTTTTTTCTGAACTTCTTTTTATCCGCTTTCTCCCCCTCCCCCCCTCGACTTGGGATCTCTTCTGATTTGGTTAAACGGCATTTTCCTGGTGTCTTTGCCACTCTTTTAGTATTTTATTTGCTCCTTCATATACTCCTGGAAAAAATGACAGGCAGAAAAACTCACCCAAAAAACAAAACAAAACAAAAACAAGAGACAGTACCAAAGGCTAGGGACCTAATCAATACAGACATTGGGAATATGTCAGATCTAGAGTTCAGAATGACAATTCTCAAGGTTCTAGCCGGGCTTGAAAAAGGCATGGAAGATATTAGAGACACCCTCTCTGGAGATATAAAAGCCCTTTCTGGAGAAATAAAAGAACTAAAATCTAACCAAGTTGA
>PISX010012812.1:0-59228 GCA_004024625.1 Mellivora capensis
TTATTTGCCAGTCCTCAATCTGGGACTCGAACCCAGATGCAAGACACAGAAAGGACAAGGCACGAAAACAGAGTACAAGAACAAGGCACACAACACACGAATGACAGAACAGAACACGGGGACAAAGCCGGCTTTCTTACCGATCGGTTTCCAGCGACCCGTTGACTAGTTGTCTGGTGGACCCAACAAGGGGGGATCTTGGTGGAACCTCCAAATGAAATGCCGTAGAGAAATCCGCCCTCGCTAAAAGACCACCAGAGACGTGAGGCAAAGCCAATCGGCAGGGGCCGTTTATTACAGGTTCGAACCTGGACCTCTGCGCACTCGTTGCCGGTAAGGCCGAGAGGTCCAGGGCTGGGTAGGTGCAGGGTTTTTATAGACTGGTATAAACAGGTTCTGGGTGGGGCGGAGCCGATTGGTTGACATTTTGAACATTTGAAAAAGGCATACTTGGAGTTAGCTGATTGGTTTAGGGGGCCGCGCATGCGAAAAAGCAAGCGTTCGTACAGAAGCGAAACTAGCTGGTTAAATCCCCAATTCCCCAGATAAAATACATTTCCAGTCAGGGGGGGTTCTTTTGGTCTCTCATCTAGAAGGGTAGAGGGAAAATATTTTCCTCCCCTACAGAGCAATTGAATAAAACATTAAACGTCTGGAGATGGTCTCTGGGGACATTAAGCAGCCATCTTGGCAACACAAATACCCATTATTGTGATGAAGGATAGAAGCAGAAAAATGTGCACTTTTAGCCTGAAAGGTTGACCTATAGTCTGCATAGTTTTTTTTTAAAGATTTTATTTATTTATTTGACAGATAGAGATCACAAGTAGGCAAGGGAGGCAGGCAGGAAGCGAGAGGAGGAAGCAGGCTCTCCGCGGAGCAAAGAGCCCGACATGGGGCTCGATCCCAGGACCCTGGGATCATGACCTGAGCCGAAGGCAGAGGCTTTAACCCACTGAGTCACCCAGGCGCCCCTAGTCTGCATAGTTTTGATAAGGATCAAATACGTGCTGGTTGCTACATTCTTAAAGGGTCTCATGACTGCTTGTAAATCTCACCAATAGTTAATATCGAACTGAATGATAAGCACCAGAGAAATCTTGCAAAAGTAGTTTCATTAGTAGAAATATGAAGAAAACATTTATGATCTAATACTTCCCGCATGTCCCCTTCCCCTTGAGCATGAAGCATACAACCACCAGCTTCATCAGCACAAGTGCAGCTCTTTATGCGCATGGGTCCTGTCCCCATGCTACTTCAGTGAATTTACTAAGTTGCACCGTAAGGCATCTCAAGAATTCCTTTTTGAGCTCCATGATCCCACAACAATTCTACGTATGAGTTTTGAGATGGCCACTGCTTCTTCTGAGGGGGAAGGTTATCAAATTTGAATGAGCCTTTCAGGATTCATGAAATTACATTGGGCGAGCCCCTTCCCCCCCATACTGCAACAGTTGCCTCTGTTTCATTATAATGTTAAAGTCTCTGCCCTAAGAGAAGCATAAGCTTCATTAGCATAGGATGGAGGTGTAGGCGTGTTTTCCAAGTATGCCAGCACACTCTTATGCCCACATTTACATGCTCCAAGAGCCAGTATAAACTGGAGGTGTCTTGGGCTCCTTCTCTCAGGTAAGGAATGCGGGGTCTTGCTTACTTTTGAAACAGCACTGGCAGTTTTTACCACTGATTTATTGTCTCTGATATAGTTAGACTAGAGATTTGGGAGTTTTCAAATTCTCTTTTTTCCCTTAAAATCCTTAACTACTGAGGTTTTGCATTTCTTTGTAATTCTGACACCTCCTAGGAAGTTCTTCAAGAAGTGTGCTTGGACAGATAGGGCATAGATCATGGAAAACAGCTAGGGGCCCCAAAGACTTCTCTTGTGTCACAAAAGCTATATCTCATCTTTTTTTTCCTGGAGATCCCTAACTCTTTCTGCTTTCAGCAGTCTTATGATGAGCCCCTGATTTTTGAGCAAGTTTGCTTTCGTGGGAGGAGTTTAGCCCGGTTAGAAATGCCTGAAGGTGAGCTTGCTGTTAGGCCTGCTCAGAGGAAGGAAAGGACTACTGTCCTATGAAGCCCAAAGCCCTGGCTCTGGGATATTGGCCTTAGACAACTCATCAGCAGCTGAGTTCTAGCAATAGTGCCGGGCTGCAAGATAGGTCTTCGGCAGCTGTCTGAAGACCAGTGTTCTGATCATCAGAATGAATGCAAGTAAATTGGCAGGCATTGATATTATGATAATATTTACCAATCATTTGGTTGTATTCTTTGTGTTTTGGTAATACTAAATCTATCTGGCATTTTTATAACAAACTATAGAAATGATCCCTAGTCTTTATCTGGCTTTCTTATAAATCGAGGAGATGCCACATATACGAACTACATCTACCAACACTATATTATACGTTGTCCTACACTTAGCAGGGAATGTTATACACAGGTCCAAATTCTTTTCTATAGACATCTATTTTTTTAAAACTGGCCGGCAATACAGCAGTTCATTTTATTTGATTTACTCCTTTTCAAAAACCCCTTCCCTCAGTGACACTGCAGCTGTTCCTTACCATTCTGTTATCATGCCTGTTTCTAAGAGCCTGCTTTCAGGTCATTGCTTCTAATGGGCTGTAGGAAGGAACTAGACAAACAAGTGTTAGTTTGTTAGTAAGTGGTGTGTGTAGGGAGGAATTCCAAATCTGAACCAGGGTCCAGGGCAATGAAACAGTTCATCTCTATAGCATGAGCTGTGTTAATGGGGATCTTTGAGATCTATTGCTTTGCTTGGATGTTTCCTGCCTCCCCCCCCTCTTTTTTTTGGAAGTGGCTGTCAGACTGACACCTCAGGACGATATCACCACAAACATTATTTCCACCAGTCTTGTGCAAAGCACTTGTCTGGGAATATCAAAGAAACACAGGACTCTCTGGATTCTTGGGAACTCAGTCTAATAAGGTTTCGCAGGGGAGGTAAACACAACACCAGGCAAGGTGGGCGCAAGGCAAGATTTATTAAAGACACTCTCTGGCGAAGTTTCAGGGCTCAGGAGAAGGGGAGCCAGGAAAGTCGCGAGGAAAGCCAGGAAAGCCAGGAGGAGGTGGGCACCCTCGGGCGAGGTTCTGCGACTCGGGGGAAAGGGGGAGTCGAGGAAGTCGCACTGGGAGGGAGTTGGCAGGGGTCTTTTATCGGCCAAGGCAGGGCATGGGCTCACATCCATATATGGTAAGGTATTTGGTGATCGGAAAGTATGGGGTGAAGGCTCCTGATACTTCAGGTTACCTATGGAGACGTGACCTGGGCGTACACCCTTTTGGCGGGAGAGTCAAGGGTTAAGGAAGGAAGGGGACGGGGCTGGAAGATGGCGGCCCAGCGGTCATTTCTATTGTTCCTCCTGCATTCCGGGAACCTCCGACCCAACAATAAATCCTCCTAAGAACAAAGTAACACATTACACATGGATCCACTATCAAGTGGTTCAACACTGAAGAAAATCATAAAGATTTCCTGGAAAAATATCTGTGTGGAATCAATTTTCTTTAGGAAAAGTGACAGATACGTGTACAAGAGGAAAAATTTCACCTTATTCCTTTCTAGGTTCTTGGCCTGGACTAATAATTAAATCGACATAAGACAGATTAACAGGAAAAAAACAAATTTCATAAGTATAAGAACCCATTAAAAATATGAGACCCAAAGGGCAGCCAGGTCACTGAAGCTTATAAAACAGTTTGAGCTGGGGAAATGGGTAGGAATCTGGGATACAGAGGAAAAAAAGGCCATTGACAGAAAAGCAAGAATAGATGGTTGGAGAACAAAGATTGCCTTGTTATGTAGACAAATTTCTTAGGTAAAAGGTATTGCTGGTAATAGCTCTCTTCCTGGTACAGGCCCACCATCCAATTGTAAATTTAGGCAGTTGAGGAGGAGGTAAAGTGCTTTTCCTGAATCTGCTGGATTTTGATTGCCTTCAACTTAAAATAATCCTTACGCCAAAAAGACATATTTTGGGGTGGCAAAATCTCTCTTTCATATGCTTTGGTGAGAGCAGGAGAAGGCTGTTGAAATACAATTTTCAGAGAAAGGTAAAATCATGACTCTCATACAGATTCAAAAGTCAACACATGTTAAGGAATTAATTTTACTCATATTAAAGAGAACCAGAGCCTTCCAGTAGTTCAAGCAGTAAAACAGACTTTATTCAGGAACTACTGTATTAGGGAAAAAGAGAGCTCAGTATAGAACTGTGCTCAATTCCAAGTACAACAAAGGCAGCTGGGGACTAAGAGCCTAGGAGCAGAATGAGGGGAATCAGTGGATGGAAAATTACTGAAAGGAGACATCAAAAGGATAGGGAGACTTACTAAATTGAGTTAACAGGATTCTTGCTAAAAGCAGGACAGGAGGATGGGCTATTAAGGGTGGGGAGATTCTTGCTAAAATGATTTAGGATGTTGGCTACAACTGGGCTATGCTGAGAAGAGTGCTCAGGGAAGCTTGAGCAAAGTTCGGCCAAGGAGTGTCGGTCACTTCTACGGTAAGAGAGAACGGGTGAATGTTATAATTGGTTCAAAGGAAAAGTCAAAACAGTACAGATTTATATGAAGTAAAGGAATGTTGAGGCAAGTTGCAAAGGTCCACAAAAATGGTTTTGCCACAGAAGGAAGTTAATTAGAATTGCTGCCAAACAGGACAGATCTTACATATCTATCAGCTACCTACATGTTACAAAGGAAATGGGGGTAAAATTCCATTTCTGCTAGAACATGCCCACATTAATTTTGCTCAAAAGGTTTTTGTATGCAGCTTTAAGGGATGAAAAACTTCTCCTTGCCCCTCTTAGGGTCTCTGGGTAGGTCTGAAAATTAAACTAACAAAAACAGATGAACAGTGGAAGGTTTCCCAGGCGAGGTAAACACAACACCAGGCAAGGTGGGTGCAAGGCAAGATTTATTAAAGGCACTCTCCGGTGAAGTTTCAGGGCTCCAGAGCAGGGGAGCCAGGAAAGTCGCACCGGGAGGAGGTGGGCGGGAGGAGGTGGGCGCTCTCGGAAAGGGGGAGTTGAGGAAGTGGCACTGGGAGGGAGTTGGCGGGGGTCTTTTATCAGGCCAAGGCTGGGCATGGGCTCACATCCATATATGGTAAGGTATTTGGTGATCGGAGGGTATGGGGTGAGGGCTCCTGATACTCCTGTTTCCTGCATAGGTATCAGGTTACCTATGGAGACGTGACCTGGGCGTACACCCTTTTGGCAGGAGAGTCGAGGGTTAAGGAAGGGGGGCGAGGGGGCTGGAAGATGGCGGCCCTGGCAGTTATTTCTATTGTTCCTCCTGTATTCCCGGAACCACCTGAGAGACCGAAAAGAACCCCCCCCGCCGACTGGAAATGTATTTTATCTGGGGAATCGGGGAGCTGAAAGTTAACCAGCTAGTTTCGCTTCTGTACGAACGCTTGCTTTTTCGCATGCGCGGCCCCCTAAACCAATCAGCTAACTCCAAGTATGCCTTTTTCAAATGTTCAAAATGTCAACCAATCGGCTCCGCCCCACCCAGAACCTGTTTATACCAGACTATAAAAACCCTGCACCTACCCAGCCCTGGACCTCTCGGCCTTACCGGCAACGAGTGCGCAGAGGTCCAGGTTCGAACCTGTAATAAACGGCCCCTGCCGATTGGCTTTGCCTCACGTCTCTGGTGGTCTTTCAGCGAGGGCGGATTTCTCTACGGCATTTCACACCGACCCAACAAACAGGAGGAAAGCATACAAATCTCTTTAATATATGTTTTATGTAACATGGGAGCTTTTATAAGGCCTGACCTCAGACCCGAGTATTTTTTTTAAACTAAGTTTTCTTTCTTTCTTTTTTAAAGATTTTGACAGAAAGATCACAAGTAGGCAGAGAGAGGGGGAAGCAGGCTCCCCGCTGAGTCCAGAGCCCAATGCAGGGCTTGATCCCAGGACCCTCAGATCATGACCTGAGCGGAAGGCAGAGGCTTAACCCACTGAGCCACCCAGGTGCACATCCCCCCCCCCATGAGTATTTTTATGCTAGGTTTGATAAGGAATAGACAATTGTTAGAGGAATATGATAGACAAAGGAGTATGAGGTACGTGTAGTAAACTGAGGGAAACTTAGCAAGGCCCGTTCCTTCAGATTCTTCTCAGAATTCCTGTCTCTTCAGACATAAGGATGCTCCTTTCCTCTGGGTATAGTTGGGGCACCTCTCACATGAGGGCCTTATGATCTGCTTTAGGGGAGAAAGATGAGGGAAGTTGTCTCTGCTGTTTTTTTCATACTCCTTCAGCTTAAAATATTCCATATGCCAAGATACCATATTTTGGGGTAGTGTGTCCTGATCTCCATCACAGCCAAGAATCTTTATCCCCTTTTTTATTAAAAAATTTTTTTATTATAAAAATGGTCTTTATATTTTCTTCTATAGAATTCCCACAGAAACGTTAGGTTGTATGGGATTTGAGGGAATATTTAAGAATATTCACGGAGTCATTTTTCAAATGAGATATAATGGACACAGAACATTGTATATGTTTAAATTGTATAATGTGTTGATTTGATAAATTTATATATAACAATGTGATTACCACTGTAACATTAGCCCACACTTATGTCATTGATGAAGTTCTAGAACATAGGTGAGGTTCGGTGGGGTGAGGTCCGGAGCCGATGCCCAAGAAAGAATTCTTGAGACATCTTTGGTGCAAAATGGTGGTTTATTAAAGCACAGGGACAGGACCTGTGGGCAGAAAGAGCTGCTGCCCCACTATCCTGAGGAGTGGCTGATTATATACACAGGAGTTGTTGGGTAGGTGAAGACAAAGGGGATGATGTTAGTCTCTAAGGAATTTTGGAAGCAAGGTCTCCAGGACCTTGAGGGGCTAGCTATTGTTGGGAGAAAGGTTATTTATTACTAATAAAAATCTTCTTGTGAGACCCTTTAGATGTAGATCAGTAGGTCATATGCTTGGGAATGATTGCTGACACTATCTTGGAGGTTTAGAGATAAAGTTTCACATTTCTCCTATCAAGTGTCCTTGTTAGTGAGGTTTAGATTTAGAAGAAATTTAACTTTATTTACATTTCCTTCTGCCTCAGCCTCCTTCAGTTTTTATGGAGGGGAGGGCGACATTAGGGCTTGAGGAACGGAGTTATTTGTCTCTGGAAATTGGGCTATTCATAAGATAGCTTCTTTGTTGTAAATCACTAGGACATTTGTAGACCAAGGGAGACTCCTGTCTTACAGGATTGTGATCTCTGCAAGTTAACTATTTGTTTTTCTTTTAGGGCAGCCAGGGGTGCCTGAGGAATGTCACACATACTACCGAGGGGAGCGGGTAGAGAGGGGGTGCAAGGTGCCAGCTTTTGCTTTGTCCCTCAGCCAGCCTTCTGCTCCCTCATCATCATGTCACATAATTATCTTTTTTTTTTGTGGTGAAAACATTTGAGATCCAGTCTCTAGGCAATTTGAAGTATATAATACAGTATTGTTGACTATAATCACTATGCTGTGTATTAGATCTCCAGAACTTATTTATCCTACATAACTGCAGCTTTGTACCCTTTGACCAACTTTTCCCCACTTCCCCCCACCCCGTCAGCCGCAGTAACCACCATTCTACTTTCTGTTCCTATGAGTTTGGCTTTTTATTTTTAATTTTAATTTTTTAAATTTATTTTTTAGTTTTTTAAAGATTTATTTGTTTATTTGAAAGAGAGAGAGAGAGAGAGAGAGAGCGAGCACGCACAGAGGGAGAGGGAGAAGCAGACTCCCCGCTGAGCAGGGAGCCTGAACGGGACTCCATCCCAGGACCCTGGGATCATGACCTGAGCTGAAGCCAGATGCTTAACCAACTGAGCCACCCAGGTGCTCCGATGCCCCAGCTTTTTAAGATTCTACATGTAAGTGACAAAATAGAATATAGTTCTTGTTTTTCTCTGTCTGATTTATCTCACTCAGCATAATATCCTCAAGGTCCATCCGTGTTGTTGCAAATGACAGGCATTTCTTCTTCCTCATGGCTGAATGGTATTCCATTGTATGTATATACCATATCTTTTTAATCCATTCATCTGTTGATGGGCACTTAGGTTGTTTCCATATATTAGTTATTATGAATAACGTTGCAGTGAACATGAAAGTTCAGATATCTTTTCAAGATCCTGTTTTTATTTCCTTCAGATATATACCTAGGAGTGGGATTCCTGGATCATACAGTAATTCAATTTTTAATATTCTGAGGACACTCCGTGCTGTTTTTCACAGTGGCTGTACCAATTGACATTCCCACTAACAGTGCACAAGCGTTCCTTTCTGCTACATCCTTGCCAACACTTGTTATCTCTTGCCTTTATGATAGCCATTGTAACAGGTGTAAGGTGTGCCATGAGCACACTGTGAAGGTGCACACGAGACTTGTGTCTTTTCACAATGTCAGCTTTATTCAATCATAAAGCAAAGTTAATCACAATGATAAAGCAGGTTCAAGATTCCAAACTCAATGACATTTCACCATGTGATTCAACTTGGCTTTTTAAACAGAGCAGGATAGAAGACAAACCACACAACCAGTAAGATAACAGGTGTGGGAAGTTTAATGAACCAAACGCAAAGTCAGTCTGTGGGCATGCAGTTGAGATAAAGCCTCAGTCCGGGTCGGCTCTTGGCACTTACTGCTACTTACATTCCAGCAGTGAAGGATCTCGGTTCTGTTTAGAGATCAGTTGGTGGCACTTGCCCTTTTTTAAGTGGTCAGACAGAGAGGGGTCATGTCTGAAGAGTCTGACAGTTTGCTGCCGAAATCCTTCCCTTTTTAAAGGGATTTCATTGGTTTCAGGTCCCTGCAGACCTCCTCTGGTTCTGCTCGTTATCAGTTTTGAGGTGTTGGCTGATGTTGGTCCTGGCGATACCTCCTAGCAGCAGTACCTTTAACTACTTGTGTCATTGCTCGACACAGGCCCCTGCTTGACATGGGGGACTCCATTTTGCTCTCTATTAAGGTGATAGTTCATTGTGGTTTTGATTTGTGTTTCCCTGATGACCAGATGTTGAGCCTCTTTTCATGTACCTGTTGGCCATTTGGATAGCTTCCTTGGAAAAACACCTATTCTGTTCTTCTGCCCTTTTCCACATTGGATTGTTTATTATATATGGTTTACAAATATTTTCTCCCATATCATAGATTGCCTGGGTCATTTTTGGTTAGATGACATTTCTCCTTTCTTTTTTTGTGACCAGAGCAGGGAAAGCAGCATGAACCTCAAATATAAAGCCAGAAGGCTCAAAAACCACATTTGTATCTTTGGCTCCATTTAGGCAATGGTCACAGAGTACCCTTGGTATTCAGATGACACCCAACAAAGACTATGGTAGCTTCAGTTTGAGCTCACAAGTGACAAAGACTCTTTCCTTGACCAAACTTCTATCAGGCTCCTCTGAGACCTCTTTTCAACAAGGACTTGTCCTTGGGCCTTGTCGTCAACCTGGCTAGTCCAGTTGCAGCAAGAATCCTGCTAAGTCGATTTAGAAGGAATCCTCTCTCTCTTTTTAAAAGATTTTACTTATTTATTTAAAAACTTTATTTATTTGAGATAGAGTGAGAGAGAGAGAGAGAGAGCATGAGTGGGGGGTCTGCCCATCTCCCAAAGGGAGATGGAGAAGCAGGCTCCCTGCTCAGCAGGGAGCCCGACATGGGGCTCGATCCCAGGACTCTGGGACCATGACCTGAGCTGAGGCAGATGCTTAACTGACTGAGCCACCCAGGTGCCCTTAAAGATTCTAAAGTAATCTCTACACACAATGTAGGGCTCAAACTTAAAACCCTAAGATCAGGAGTGGTATGCTCTACTGACTGAGCCAGCCAGGTACCCTGAGAATCCCCACTCTTGGTATCTGATTATCCTGGGTTGCCTTTGGTAAGAATCCTGCTGAATCCCCCTACCCATGATGTTTCCTTTTAGTAATTTTCCATTTACCCACACCTCATTCTGCTCATTGGTTGTAAATATTCCCTTATCCTTGTTATATTTGGAGTTGAGCCCAATCTCTTCCCTCTATTGTGATAGTCTTGACCCATGAAGGGGTCCAGAATAAGCTACTGTGGCATAAAAATTATTTTGAGAAAAAGGCATTTGAGTTCCTGAAATCTCTTATCTGCCTAAAAGCAGAGCCTCCCCAAAGAGCTCAATTGTCATAAATCCCCTTCCTGGGAGCAACCAGGGATGACTGACTCTTATCACTGGAGAGGAGAAGTCTCCACATCATGCCTGAACAGACATTGTCACAAAACTACAGTATCTTCCATCTGTTCTCCTAAGGGCCTGTTTATCTTTCCAACAAGTCATTTGTTTTTCTGTAAGTACCCTTATCCCCTACCCCCTCCTCTATTAAGACGGTATATAAGCACCACATTTTAAATCCCTCTTCAAGTTGTATTTTTCTACAGTGTACAAACAGGAGTAAAGATCTGTTTTTGTTCTTGCTCATCTGCTGTAGGAGAGGAAAACAAGATCTCCTTCTGCCCCTCCTAGGGTTATTGGCTGGGGCTCTGCAAATTAGACTGACAAAAGATTAAAAAGAGAAAAACAAATAGTTTATTAATGTGTGCACTTTAAATACACATGGTACACATGGGAATAACTCACTGATGATTAACTCAAGAGAACACATTTTTAGAGAGGTGACAAGATAAAGAAAAAGGTCTTTGGGTTTCTAAGGGTGGCAAATTATGGGAAGGTAAACATATGAAAGAACTAATGGAAGATAAGGGCTAGTTAGAAAACTTTGGTATGCAGACTTTTCTTGGGCTCTCTCTGGGCTGATAAGTCTGGAGTTGTCTCTGGTGATTAAATTCTGTCCTTCCTGGTGGAGGGGAGAGGGGAAATATCTTTACAAGTTTATATCCTAATTGTAGACAAACAGAGGGAGGGCAGAGACCTTTTCTTCTCTTGGCGTCTTCTCAATTGCCTTTAGCTCAAAATAAATCCTATGCCAAAGTTTTATATTTTGGGGAGGTATATTCTGCTACTATTCACTGTATTTTGTCAATTTAATTTGTAGGCTCCCAAACACTGAAGGTAAGAGAGTAGAGGAAGTTTTTCCTCCCTGATGTATCTATTGAAATAGTTCTGAATAAAGTCTTCTGTACCATGTTAACAAGTACCAGAATAATTTTTTTTAACAGAAGGAATTTTAAGAGTCTATAAGCTATTTCCTGCCTTGGTTTCTCCCTTTTCCTTAAAAACACCCTTGTGTTATAAAAGCTTATTGTCATCTCTCTGGCATCATGCTACCGAGTGCATGAGGTCAGTTACATTGGCTTGCTCATTTTACTAAATGAAATTTTGGTATTTTTTTTAAGCTGTCATTTTTTTTTTAAGATTTATTTATTTATTTGACAGACAGAGATCACAGGCAGAGAGGCAGGCAGAGAGAGAGGAGGAAGCAGGCTCCCTTCGGAGCAGAGAGCCCGATGTGGGGCTCGATCCCAGGACTCTGGGATCATGACCTGAGCCAAAGGCAGAGGCTTTAACCCACTGAGCCACCCAGGCGCCCCTAAGCTGTCATTTTTGGTGGCCTTTTCTTACTAAGCCTTCCCAATCCAGACACACTGAAGTGTAGAAATAACACTTCCCACCCATTTTCCTTGCTTTTTTTTTTTTTTTTTTTTTTTTTTTGTCAGCAGCAATGGTTGTGGTACACGTGTGAAGTTCCAAACAAGTAGTATCTAGTGAGAAATTAAGTGCAGGGTTATTTCCATGCTGGCTTTGTGGGGGATTCCACTGTGTGCTCGCATTGAAGGGATTTTTTAAAAAGATTTATTTACTTATTTGAGAGGAGGGGAGGGGCAGAGGGAGAGGGAGAGAGAGACTCTCAAGCAGACTCTCCACTGATTGCAGAGCCTGATGTGGGGCTTGATCTCTTTACCCTGAGATCATGACCTGAGCTGAAATCAAGAGTCAGATGCTTAACCAACTGAGCCCCCCCACGCATCGCTCAAGGGCTATTTTTGAGCACCCATTTGCCAGTCCTTGTGTTAGGCACTGGGATTAGAATTGAGGATGAAATCAACATTGTCCTTGCCCTTCATAGTACTTACAGTCTGCACTCTATTTATTTCAGGGAGAGAGAGAGAGAGAGTGAGAGAGAGAGTGAGCATGAATGGGGGGAGGTGCAGAGGGAGAAGCAGACTCCCCGCTGAGCAGAGAACCCAGTTCTGGTCTTGAACCCAAGACCATGGGATCATGACCTGAGCTAAAAGCAGATGCTTAACCGACTGAGCCACCCAGTTGCCCCACAGTCTATAATCTAGACAGAAGTCTGGGCCCTATTCAGGTCATTTCTCTATGAATAAACATGAATAAAGGCTCCTTATGGCCCTTCTGGAGCCTGTAGGGAAGACAGACCAAGGCCCCCAAAGAAATGATTTCATTAGGGTAAAGTATAAAGAAAAAGGTATGTAGAGAATTTTTAGCCAAAGCTCATAAAGGAGATAACATGCAAGATTGATAGGTTAAAAAAAAAAGGATATTCTAGAGGGAAAGTCTAAGTCTTAAGTCTTAGAAGAAAGAAACAGCATGGTGTGTACAGAGAACTACAAAGAATACAATACAACCATTAAAATAAATCACAGGGGATACCTGGGTGGCTCCATTGGTTAAGCGGCTGCCTTCGGTTCAGGTCATGATCCCAGCGTTCTGGGATCAAGTCCCACATCGGGCTCCTTGCTCGGCGGGGAGCCTGCTTCTCCCTCTGCCTGTGCCTGCCACTTTGTCTGCCTGTGCTCGCTCTCTTGCTCTCTTTCTCTGACAAATAAATAAAATCTTTAAAAAAAATAAAATAAAATAAATCACAGAGCAGGGGAGTTCCTGGAGAATGGTAGTGAAAAGCAGGGAAATCAATGTCCTGGAAATTCTGTGTGCCAAACAATGTCCTAGAAATTCTGTGTGCCGGGCTTGGGCTTTTGTTTGTAGCCAATAAAAGGTTTTCTGGCTATACTGTGGAGGAGAGATTTAAGGGAGCTGTGCTGGTTATCTGCTGTGTATTCCACTAGATCCACTTTCTGTACTTTTTTCTGTTTTTCTCTATGCCCAACGGGCTGAGTCCTTAGAGACCACATTGCTTGTGCTCTCAGAGCTCTGGTTACCTATAACTGCATAACGAACCACCCCAAACCTAGTGACATAAAACAAGCAAAATCATTTACTATTATCTCTCACAATCTAGGGGTTGACTGGGCTCAGGGAGGCAGTTCTAAGTTGAGGCTCTTTCAGGAAGTTTAAGTCAGACAGCTGACTGGTGTGGGATTCATCTAGAAGGCTTCCTCACTTACTTGTCTGGTGGTTGTGCTGGCTTCCAGTTTGGACCTCTGCAAGGGCTTTTGCCAGAATACAGCCCGTATGTGGCCTCTCTACGTGGCTTGGGGTTCCACACAACATGGCTTCATTCCAAGGGCAAGCATCCCAGGAGAGAGAGCAGGGCAGAAGCTGCATTGCCTTTTATGGCCCAGCCTTAGAAATTATGTAGCATTACTTCTACCACATTCTATTTGTTAAGAGGTGAGTCATTAAGGCCAGCCGTTATTTATATTTAAGTGGAGGAGAATTAGACTCCACCCCTTGATGAGGGGACTGTAAATGAATTTGAAAATGGTTTAAAATCACGTTATCATGTAGCTTCTGCTTGATTTTGGACAATGTGTGTGTGTGGCGAGGGTGGTAGTGGGAAGAAGTTTGAGCTCAATTGAAGAAGTGATAGAAATGGTATTTACCCATGACTCTTCTTGTTCAACTGGAGAGATTCGATCATTTAAGATCCTCTCTTGGGGTGCCTGGGTGGCTCAGTGGGTTAAGCCTCTGCCTTTGGCTCAGGTCATGATCTCGGGGTCCAGGGATCGAGCCCTGCATCGGACTCTCTGCTCGGTGGGGAGCCTGCTTCCCCCTCTCTCTCTTTGCCTGCCTCTCTGTGTACTTGTGATCTGTCTGTCAAAAAAATAAATTAAATTAAAATTTTAAAAAATAAATTAAATTTTTAAAAAAAATTAAAAATTAAACAAAATTTATATTTAAATTTTAAAAACTTTTTAAAAATTAAAAAAAAATTTAAAAAAAGATCCTCTCTTTCTGTGTCTCTGTCTACTTATTGTCATTACTTATTGTTCTTTGCCTTTGAGGGAGGGAAAAATAACACAGATGATCCTCCACAATCACATTTGTGTCTTTGCAATTTCTAACTCTCATTCTATGGTCCATGAGAGCAATGGTAGCTAAGCAATTTCACAGTGTACTCAGGAGAAGCTACAGGCTGGTCCAAGGTAAACAGCTGAGCAGATAATACAGAGATGGATAACCCAGTTACTATCCCCAATCCCTGTATTTTTAATTATGGTAAAATACACATAAGATTTATCATCTCAACCATTCTTAAGTGTACAGTTCATTAAGGACATTCACATTGTTAAGCAACAAATCTCCATAACTTTTTCATTTTACCAAACTGAAACTTTATAATCATTGAACACTAATTTCTGATTTACCCCTTCCCCAACCCCTGGAAATCACCACTCTACTTTTTATGAACTTGACTACCTCTAAGTGCCTCATATAAGTGGAATCATATAGTATTTGTCTTTTTGTGACTAGCTTATCACACTTAGCATAATGTCCTTAAGATTCATACATGTCATAGCATATGTGACTTTCCTTTTAAGGTAAATAATATTCCATTGTATGTATATACTACATTTCGTTTCTCCACTCATTCTCAACAGACGCTTTTGTTGCTCCTGCCTTTTGGCTATTGTGGATAATACTGCTAGTCAGTACTTTCATGGGGTCTCTATTGCAAGGTTTGCATATTATGTATTTTTGGTCTGTATTCAGGTGTGGGGTCTCTGAAATATTTGAGGGTTTGTATCCCAAGATATAACTCTGAGGTATTTAGAATCTTTTTCAGTTGGAGTGCCTGGGTGGCTCAGTTGGTTAAGCATCTGCCTTCGGCTCAGGTCATGATCCCAGGGTCCTAGGATTGAGCCCCTTGTCAGATTCCCTGCTCAGTGGGAAGTCTGCTTGTCCCTCTCCCTACTGCCCCTACCTTGTGTTCTCACTCTCTCTCTCTCTCAAATAAATAAGTAAAATCATAAAAAAGGAAATAGAATCTTATTCAGGAAATGAGATTTTAAAATACTTTGATTATCTGTGTTCCAAAATTTAAGTCTGGTGTAATTAGGTTTTGTATTCAGTGTATGTGGTCACTGAAATTCCATAAATCATTCCATGATTTAGGTCTGATTTATTTGGGAGGTCTGGGGTCTTAGAACTTTTAGAGAGTCTGTCCAAATTTGGTTCTGAGGTATTTGGTGTTTGAAGTCAGAGTGTTAGGTCCTTGAACTCACTGAGTATCTGTGCTCCGATGTTTGAATCTGAGGTATGTGGGGTTTGTGTTCAGGTTGTGCAGTCTCTGAAATCTTTGAAGGTGTGTGTTTCAAGATATGAGTCTGAGGCAACTGAGAGCCTGTGTTCAGGGCCTCCTCTCTCCAAACTCTTGAGGCCCTGTCCCATTGTAGGGGTTCAGGTATTTGAGCATTTGTGTTCACTGTGTGAAGTCTTTGAATAATTTGAGGGTTTGTGTCACAAGGTTTGAGTCTGAGGTGTCCATGGGTCTTTGCTCAGATTCTCTGTGTTCCAAGTGTGAGTCTTAGGTATTTGGGTCTGCTTTCAGGGAGCGATGTCCCTAAACTCTTGGAGGCTCTCTTCCAAGGTTTGAATCTGGTGTGTTCAGAATTCTGTTTTCAGGGTGGGATGTCTCTAAAGTGTTTTAGGGTCTGTCTTCATGTTTAAGTTGAAGTACTGGAGTGTCTTTGATCAGGATGTGAGGTCTCTGAACTCTTTGAGGGCCTGTGTCTAGTAAAGCAAGAATGAATCTAGACAGGACCCAGTCTTTACCCAAGGGCTGTCCTGTGTGTCTCATATATTTTTCTTTGCTGAATTATGAAAAGCACCTACTAGAAATGGGAGAACGCACCAACTGGAGCAGCACAGAGCCACTCTGAAGCCCTAGCTGCCAACCGGTGGTACAGTTGTAGGGTTCAGTCCATGTGAGAGGCTGCTCTGAGAACTTAAACCACCACTTAATCCTAGAGCCTCTGGCATCTAGGGAGGTTGATTCTGGGGTGGGTCCCAGATAACCAAGAAACTATCTGAGCTCTGCTCTTTAGAAGATTGTGTACTATTGATTCCTAGGGGGCATAACCCAACTGAACCAAGAGAAAAATCAACACACTTAATACCTAACTAAAGCCAGAGCCTAATGTTACAAGGAAATGTCTAAATGAATGCAGAGTCTGATAGCCCAAGTGCTTGACATCCAGCAGGTACTCAATATATACAGGATAAATGACTGAATCCAAGGGACAGCAGAGTATGGGAGAAGAGCTTTTATTTGCCAGTAGAGGGCTCTGAACTTACAGTCTAGGTCTGCCTATTATACCATGTGACACTTTTCATAGGTTAATTCATGCTCCCGAGTTTCAGTGTCTTTTTTACTTGCAAAACAGGCACCCTTATACCTTTCAGATAGGTTTATTGAGAAGCTATGGAAATGGCTTACTTAGACAAATGGAGGACCTAACGACAGCGCCTGGGCCAGAGCAAAGTAGTGCCTAAGGTCACTGTTATGAATAAATTATCACAAACCATGCCACTAGGCAGTGCTATGCCTTTGGAGGCCATGAATGTGTGGTGCTCACTCAGTTAGTGGTTTGCACTCCTGTGCTCCCGCACTTCCCAGGGCTGGCATTTTCTCTGTTGGCTTTCATCTCCTAGAGCATCACACCAAACTTGACCACATAGTAACCACTCTTTTCCCAGATCAGCTATCATCGTTTCTGCAGTAACTCTAACAGTCAGGACACAGCACCTATATTGTTTCTAATTTATACAATAATAAAACCAGATAGGGGTATGAGGTTCATTTAGAGATCTGGAAAGTGAGGTGAGAGAGGCTAATAAGTAACTTGCCCCAAGTTACATAGCCCACAAAGGGCAGCAGTTGGTAAGAGCTGCACGAAAACTTGAGCATGTCCATAGTAGGTGTCATCTCAGAAGGGACCACAAAACATGACACAGGAATAAGTTCATGTTTCAGCTAGTGTGGAGCCCCAGTTTCAGAGCTACCAAGACTGGATGAATTGAGATCAGTGAGAAATAATGCAGTGTCAAGAGAATAGAGTGCATTTATTTTTTTGCTGTTTTCAAGATTTTCTCTTTCGCTTGACTGTCAACATTTTTATTATGCTATGTCTAGGTGTGGATTTCTTTTTTTGTTTTGTTTTGTTTTCGTAAGCCTATCCCAGGGCTTCTCAATCTTGGCTGCATATTAGAATGACCTGGGGATCTTTTAATTAATTTATTTCTCTTTAGAGAGTGAGGGGAAGAGAGAGAGAGAGAGAATCTCAAGCAGACTCCACACCTAGCATGGAACCTGATTCGGGGCTTGATCTTACAACCCTGAGATCATGACCTGAGCCAAAAGCAAGAGTCAGATGCTCAACTGACTAAGCCACCCAGGTGCCCCTAAGTGTGGATTTCTTTGCATTTATTTTATGTGTAGCTTGTTGAGCTTTTTAGATGTGTAGATTAATGGTTTGTAACATATTTAGGAAATTTTTAGTAGTTATTTCTTCAAATAATTTTTCTGTTCATTTCTCCCTCTCCTCTTCTTCTGGTACTCCCATTATGTACATGTTGGTATACTTTGTTGTGTCCCATAAGTCTTTGAGGCTATGCTAACTTTTCCTCATCCTTTTATCTTTCCTGTTCCTTGGATTATATAATCTTGAATGATCTATCCTTGAGTTCACTAATTCTTTTTTTCTGCCTGCTCAAATCTACTTTGAGCCCCTCTAGTGATTTTTTGAATTTTACTTGTTATATTTTCAACTCCAGAATTTCCTTTTTAAAAAATAATTTCTGGGGCACCTGGGTGGCTCAGTGGGTTAAAGCCTCTGCCTTTGGCTCAGGTCATGATCTCAGGGTCCTGGGATCGAGCCCCACATCGGGCTCTCTGCTCAGCGGGGAGCCTGCTTCCCCTTCTCTCTCTCTCTGCCTGCCTCTCTGCCTACTTGTGATCTCTGTCTGTCAAATAAATAAATAAAATCTTTAAAAAGAAGAATAATTTCTTTCTCTGTATTGATGTTCTTTATTTGATGAATCATTGTCATAAAACTTTCCTTTAATTATTTATACATGGTTGCTTTTAATTCTGTAAACATATTTATAATAGCTACTTTGAGCTCTTTGTCTGCTAGCTCCCATATCTGGGTCCCCTTAATGTGGTTTCTGCTGCCTGATTTTTTAAAACTGTACAACTCTCCGCTTCTTTACATGTCTTATAACTTTCTGTTGAACACTAGGCATTTCAGATAACATACTGTAGCTACTATAGATTCTAATGAATTTCACACTCCCTCTGAGGCTTTTTCATGGTGCTATTTTCTTTTAGTTTATTTGTTTAATGCCTTGCCTGGACTAATTCTTTTTTTTAAAGATTTTTAAAATTCATTTATTTGACAGACAGATCACAAATAGGCAGAGAGGCAGGCAGAGAGAGAGAGTGGAAGCAGGCTCCCCGCCGAGCAGAGAGCCAGACGCGGGCCTCGATCCCAGGACCCTGAGATCATGACCCGAGCTGAAGGCAGAGGCTTAACCCACTGAGCCACCCAGGTGCCCTTGCCTGGACTAATTCTATAAAGTATATTTCCCTTACAGTGTGCAGTTTCTGATATCACTTTCCAGTTTTTTCCCCTTGTTTATTTTTAAGCCTAGCTTTCTAGAAGTTACCCCAGGTCAGCATAGCTTAATATTCAATCAATGATTAGAGGTTGTGCTTATACTCCTTGAGCCAGGGGTGGAGATCAGGGCACACTACTCCAAAATATGGCACCATGGCATGTTGAATATTTTAAATTGAAGGAGTCTGAGAAAATGACAGAAGCAGGAAGTTCAGTCTGACCTTTTCCTTCATATTTTTCTCCTGAAGCAGGTCATTGTAATACTCTCATGTGAGATGTGCCTTCCCTATACTCAGAGGAAAGTAGCATCGTTCTCTCTGAAGACAAGGGGATGTGGAGAAAAATCTGAAGGATCAGGCTTGCTAAGTTTTCCCCGGCTTACTACACTTATCTCTTACTCCTTGACCTATTGTGGTTTTCCATGGCTGTTCTCTTTTCATCGAACCTAGCATAAAAGTACTCTGGTTTAATAATTTCTTTTTGTTTTCATTTCCTTATGAAGGCCCCCATGTCATGTAAAACTTAAATAAATTTGCATGTGTTTCTCCTGTTAATTTGTCCTTGTCAGTCTAATTGTCAGATCCAGTCAGGGACTCTAAGAAGATTGAAGAAGACTTTTTCCTCCCCTTTGCTGATGGATCTGTGAGTTTTGTGGGGGATGCTTTACATTCTGCCACACGTTCTAGGGGAGACTAGTAGCTCTCAAGGGTATGCTGCCGCTGCTTTTTAATGGGTGTAGCCTGCCACATGGGCACAGCCTCTTGACCTCTAGAGAGAAGTATGATCTTAACAGGGTGCTTTAGAGCTGTCTGTTTCCCTGTTCTCACTGTTAAACTTCTGGGTGATTTGCTGCTTTGTCTTTTGGCCCTGGTTTCATGAAATCATTAGCCTTCTCTTAATTGTCTGACAGTAACATTACTATTGCTTTTGACTACACCTTAAGACCTGAGTTCCTCCTGTGGGGGAGGAAAATATTTTAATTCTACCCTTTTAAATTCTTGGTTAAGGCCTCTATCATGAAAGACAGATAAATAAGAGAAAAACAAACAGAAGTTTAGTAATATGTATGTATACCTCATGTAAACATAGGAGATACCCAGGGAAAAATAACTCCTAGAGATGGCTTAGATTTTAGGCCTAAATCCCACTTTTAATTAAAGACAAAATAATGGTGTAGGGAGGTCAGGAAAAGCATGGTAAACACGGATATAGTCTGTTATGCAGATTTAAGTCAGTGCCTTCTCCAGTGATGGGAATCTCTTATGATTTAGAGCCATCCTCTTCCTCATACAGTGAGATATACCCTTACAAGTAGAGATTTCCTTTCTAAATATAAATGTCCCTCACAAAAGGGTAACTTCTACTCTGTTTCCAGACCTTCTATGTGCCTGCTGTTTCTCAAAATAATCAGCTCAATATATATATACCAAATATACTAAAAGGCATATTTTGGGGTAGATTTTCTGGTCTCCTGTACTCCACTCTGTTCTAAGTAAAATCAGCCTCTTGGCAGAGCTGTGGAGTTATGGGTCCTCTAGTCTTGCCTCTTCCCTTGGGCAGAACTTCTGTGCTCTTGCACTGAAAATAGGGCTGGGGACAGGGATGATGGCCTGCTTTTCCTAGAGTGACACCTCTGTCCTGAAAGTGGGTGCAGAAAGGGAATGTAGCTCCTATCTTTTTCTGATTGTCTCTCCCTGCATAGAGCCACCACCTTATGAGCAGTATCTGAGGGTGGGGTCTGCTATTGGGGCTCCAGTATTGCCTTGCTTGGGGTACAGCTTCCTCCACACACCATGGGTGGAGGTGGGAGGGGGAAGGGAGCCCTGGTCTTCTCTGCCATGGACTAGAGCTTCTATAATATAGAACTTGTGGGTGGGAGGTAGGGGCAGATGAGAGATGCCTGCAACCCACCCCTCTTGGGGTACAACTGCAGTCCTAATACTGGGAGCTGTGGGTAAATGGAGCCCCCATATTCTTGGCTGCAGTTTCTTGGAGGTAGAGCTTCTGTAACATGGAGCTGGGTAAGGTCAGAGTTTGAGGTAGGAAAGCAGATTCTAGCTCAAATGCCAGATTCCTGCTGTTCTAAGTGTTTATTAGATTTTCTTGAATAAATGCTTCTCATTTTGCTATATGATCTTAGGTCATTTGCTTTCCAGAACTTTAAATGGCTGTGTTTTATAATTTTTACCCATTGATTTTTTTTTAATGGGGTGAGAGTCCACTGAGCTCCTCACACTGTCCAGAAGTCCCATCTGTGTTACGACTCTTTTTGAAAGTACCACGATCCAAGTAAATTACCTGGACCTATAAATGACCCTACCCAGCTCCATGTTACAGAAGCTCTACCTCCAAGAAACTGCAGCAAATATAATGCTGCAATGATAAAATGCAGCAAATATAATAAAGGCTTGCATTCAGAAAGACTTTTTCCTATAATTGTGTCCATGCCTCAGCGGAACCTGCTGATGAGGATCTCTGTCCCAGAGAGAGCATGGTGACTCATGCTCTCTTTTGTCCTTGGAGGCTTGAAAACCCATTTTTAAGTTTATTTATTTTTTTAGTAGTCTCTACACCCATTATGAGGCTCAGACTCACGACACTGAAATCAAGAGTCATATGCCTGCCTTTGTTTAAGGCAAGAGCAGCCTTAGAGTTCTCTTGCCTCTGTCCCTGGGTATATTCCTGCTTCTATAGCAACAGCTACTTACTTGCCCAAGGATAAAGCCATCATAAACTGCAGTCAGTTGTCAAGGACAAAACACTCATGGCATCTGCCAGGAAGACCACCCAGCATGCTGTTTCATCCCTTTCCCTTACTCATGCCACACCTCCCCTGCTTAGTCACTCAGCAAACATCTGTGGTGCATCCATGAAGGGTGGCCTTGGGGCACAGCAGGGAAACTCACAAAGTTCTCCTCATGTGGGCTGGCATGCTATCTCTCTCTTCGTTTTTTAAAAGATTTTATTTATTTGAGAGAGAGAGAGAGAGAGCACGGACGTGGTGAGGGGCAGAGAGAGAAGCAGACTCCCTGCTGAGCAGGGAGCCTGATGCAATGCAGGGCTCCATCAGAGGACTCTGGGACCATGACCTGAGCCAAAGGCTTAATCAACTGAGCCACCCAGGCTGACATGCTGTCTCTCTCTCTCTCTTTTTTTTTAAGATTTAATTAATTTATTTATTTGACAGAGAGAAAGAGATCACAAGTAGGCAGAGAGGCAGGCAGAGAAAGAGAGGTGGGAGGCAGACTCCCTGCTGAGCAGAGAGCCCGATTCGGGATTCGGAGCTCGATTCTAGGATCCCGGGATCACGACCTGAGCCAAAGGCAGAGGCTTAACCCACTGAGCCACCCAGGTACCCCTGACATGCTGTCTCTTAAAAGGAATGACTTTTTCTCTACTTTTTGCCTTCCCATTTATCCCTGACCTAAATGACCATTTCCCTTTCCTCTGAAATTCTGCATTTCTTAAGATGGGGACTGAGCATTCAGCCTTCATCACTGGATGTTCCTGTGATGAGTGAGCTTACTTGGTCTTGCTCATTGTTCTCTGCAACTTGATGCCTGTTCTGCAATAAAGGGATCCTATCCTGGTTCTTTACCATTTCTAGAACATCTGTTTATTGTTTGGGAATTTTGTTTGACTGACTATCACATGCGTAATTCTGTCCTAAAACAGCTACTACAGTGTCTTAAGAAAATACCTTGCATTTGTATAGCACTTGTGTATAGCATTTGTGTTAACATGTGTCGTCCTGATGTTTTCAGTATAATTCTGTGATTTCCCGAGGGCAAGTAAGAATCGGTATTTTTCCCCCTTTTACATAATGGAGCATTGATCCCACCAAAGGTAATTTTAGGGACTCATCTAGGGTAAGAATGGATCTGAGGTCTTACTCATCTAGAGTAAGGATGGATCTGAGGTCTCCCACCTCCTAGTCTTCCACAGGACTCTAGAATTAAGAAGTACCCTCCCATCAAAGATCGATCAGTACCTTAGGTTAGAACACAATTTGGTGTGCTGAGAGTTCTCTCAATCATTTGGGATGGGGTGAGAGACATTCAGCTGTTGGCTGAACTCTGCAGGTAACTTGCAGACTTCCATTTCCCTCCTGTATCCTCCTCTACAAAATCAGTAGCTAAGATGCACAAATAGGGTTTCTCTCTAATTGTTGTATTTATAATTGCTGGCAGGCATTCCAGCTCCACTGCCCAGCTGTATGGGTTCCCACCTTCTGGACTGGACCAAATTTATCTCCTTTGATCTTGGTTTTCCTGTATGTAAAATGGGGGCTAATACCCCTTTCTCATTTATAACTAAACAAGTCATAGGTTATAATATAGATGCCCTAGAATAAGACACGATGACCCATAGTTAAAAGGTCGGGACAAATGGAAGAGCCCACTGTAGCCCCAGCTCTCACAAGGATTATTTTCCAACTACCAAGGAATGGAGTAATATTTTTTTGAGTAATTTTTTGCCCTGCAGCCTCCTGGAGGACTGATGTCTCATCTATGAATTTGGTGCATAGTACTTCCAGCCTTATGCTGATCTCAGTCTTGTTTCTCCTTCCTTATTGGATTATGCTAATATATTTGTATAGTCTGCTGTTTTTAAAGTAGTGCCTTCTATATTATCGCACACAATTCCTAAAATAACTCTTGTGACTTAGGCAGGCCAGGTATTGTTATTTCCATTTCTCTCCTCTCAGCTTCTTCACCCCATCAGCACTAGTCCTTTAAATGTGCTGAGAGGCTGGAAAGTTTGGAGACCATCTTTCAGCTTTGCTCTGGAGGAACTGTGTGATATTGTCCGAGATTTTCTGTTTGTTCCCTCCTCACCAGGAGGTTAAAATAATCCCTTTCTGTTTAGTGTCTATAGCCACAAAATGAAAGATGTATTTTAGGAAACTTGGGGGCAAAGGCAATTACTCAGATGATTCAGGCCAAAATCCATCATGCCATGAAGTGGGAAAACAAAGTGTACAGTTGGAGCTGAGCTATCCAGTTTGCATGTTGGCATCTCTCAAGTTCATGGAATAAATTATTTCTTTGCTTGTGTTAGTAGAGAATTTGGGGGGGATCTATTAGTTTATTAAGAATGATAACTGAATGCTTTCAGGCTACTGACCTTACAACTGAAGGATAACAGAGACCCAGGGAACCTCTAAATCCTGGGAAATTACTAGGATTCTAAAGTTCTTCTACCTTCCAAGGGCACCCCCTAAATTACATTCAGAGTGAGGCAAGAGAAAAGGAGTGCTCACTTGGTTGAGTACCCAGTGTGTGC
Source organism: Mellivora capensis (assembly GCA_004024625.1). Lineage (NCBI taxonomy): Eukaryota > Metazoa > Chordata > Mammalia > Carnivora > Mustelidae > Mellivora > Mellivora capensis. The sequence continues at coordinate 24,086 of PISX010012812.1, forward strand.
TGGACACTGCACTGGGTGTTTTATATAACTTCTTTCCCCCTTTAAATTCTCATGACAACACACTGCGATCAGAACTTATGGATGAGAAAATCAAGACTCAAAGAAATTCAAGTGCCCCAAACAGCTGGCCAACCTAGGATGAGAACCTCTAAAACTTCACTAGTTCCTCAAATTCTTGAATCATCTACCACAATTACACCTGCTTCTGGAACATTCTAGGTGTAATTCAAGTTAGTTCATTATCAGTTAGATTCATTATTGAGCACCTACAGTGTGTGGGCATAACGCCGGGAGCTGAACACCCTAAGATGAATAAGTCAAGGCCCAAGCTGTTGAGGAATCTGATACGATACCAGGTGAGTCTGATACACATCTTCGTGACAGTAGTACAATGTGAGCAAACTGCTGTGGAATTGCAAAGGAGGTATGGCTCAGCTGTCTCCTAGGAAAGTCCTTAAGGGCCACCATAGGAGGGAGAGGTCTAAAACTCCAGGGTCACCTGGACCCAGGATCTGTTCTCCTCCTGCACTAAGCCACATGGTTAGATGGAGAACCCCACATAAGTTAGTTCACAGCGAGAAGCAATGTTGCAGATCAAAAAGAGTCTGGCATTTGAGCAGAGGGGGTCTGGGCTCAGATCCCAGCTCTGTCATTTACAATGTGTGTCATGTAGTGCAAGTTATTTAACCTGAGTCTTGGGGCTTGCTTTTCTAAAAATATTCAGATAAAAATGCCAGTTTCGTGGGATTGTTGTGAAGCAGAATCTCAAGATCCTTTACATTTTGGTTCTACTCTGTCTTCACCAATGTGGAAATATATGTCAATTTTTATCTCTTGTCCTCCAGACAGAGAGCCCTTTGAGGACACAGTGAGAAGCCAGAGCCAGTACACTCTACAATCTCAGGTGAAAAAAGACTAGACCCAGGAGGAAAGCAGGCAGGCAGGCACCATGATATAAGCCAGAAAAAGATCAGCACCAGGGTCTGGCCAGGACACTCAGATGTAACATCTCAATGATCTGTTGGAAAACAAACCAAACAGGAATTATATTTACCAGTGATATTATCTGGGTGCTGATGAAGAGGGGCAAACCATAAATATTAAGAAGCCAGGGCTGTGGGCGCCTGGGTGGCTCAGTCAGTTAAGCGTCTGCCTTCAGCTCAGGTCATGATCCCAAGGTCCTGGGATGGAGCCCCACATTGGGCTCCCTGCTCAGCAGGGATTCTGCTTCTCCCTCTCCCACTCCCCCCTGCTCTCTCTCTCTTCCAAATAAATAAATAAAAATCTAAAAAAAAAAAAAAGTAGCCAGGGCTGGGAAAACAGGCAGAAAGGATTTAATAGCCAATCCAGTGAAGAAGAAGGCCAACTTGGATGAGGCATGCTCCCCAAAGATCCCAGGCTGTGCCCTAGAAGTTAATGAGACAGATTGTCACTAGGCTGTGCTGCAGCTGGGAAAGGAGCTAATGAGACTGCAGATTACCTGTCCTCAGGCCAGCAGTAGCCATGTGTCACCAAGTAGGGAGGCCAGTGCCCCTCTTAGAACCATTCATCTGAAACTGTAGGTGTGATGTATGTTTGGTTCTCAGCTTCTTATTAGTGACATTGTCTCCCTATCTTGGCCAGGCTGCAATAGGAGATAGTTACCTGATTACCTAGCTAGATAGAGATGCCTCTTGGGAAGGCTGAAGAGGGGTTCATGGATAGAAAAGGGAGACATGGGCGCATGGGGCACAGTGAGAAGACAGATACTCTCTTGGCTTTGCTGTGTGAACCCTGGGTAACAGGTAAATCCTAGATTACTGGATTTGGATGGATGGTGGGGGCAGGAATGTATGAATACCTGAATTCCTTTAGATGGGGGAATGGGGCAGAGGGAGAGAGAAAATCTTATGTAGGCTTCACACCCAGCACAAGCCTGATGTGGGGCTCGATCTCATGATCCTGAGATCATGACCTGAGCCGAAATCGAGAGCTGGATGCTTAACTGACTGTGCCACCCAGGTGCCCCAGAATATCTGAATGTTTAACAAGCAAATAAAAGTCTGGCTTTATAAGTGACCTTGGCCATAATCACAGTTGTATTTGGGAATCGGGAAGACCACTCTTAGGGTCATTGACTTGTTAGAAGGAATCACAGAACTCAGCAAAGCTATTATGCTCATGGTTATGGATTATTCTAGTGAAAAGATACAGATTAAAATCAACAATGGAAAAAGGCTCATAGGACAGAGTCTAGAAAAGACTAGGTGTGAGCTTCCAGTTGTTTTTTCCCAGCGGAGTCATATGGACAGTGATTAATTGTCTTCAGCACTGACATGTGACAACATATGTGAGGTATTAGTATTATCAACTAGGGAAGCTCACCAGAACCTTGGTGCAGGGTTTTTATGGGATGCCAATCATGTAGCTGTGGACTCCCATGTAATTAACCTTAGCTGCTCAGTCTCCAGCCTCCCAGGGGTCAAGCTGATACCATATAATCCAAGGCCCCCACCATAAACCACACACACTGTTGTCATAAACCATTTGGTGTGACCAAGGCCTCAGATAAACAAAGATACTGTTAACAAGCAGGAAATTCCAAGGGCTTAGAGGCTCTCTCTAAGGAGCTGGGCAAGGGTCAAACCTTTCTTTGGGGTTTTCAAGGTTTGCACAACCCAGATCTGCTGAGTTATCCTTTACTGCACAATGGCAGAAACACAGGAGTGCTAGTCCCCGTCCTTCCAGGAGAACAGCATTGGTTTGGCATGTGGCTCGATAGTCTAAAATATGTGTATGACTCTTTTCTGCCCAGCTGAAATCTGATGTGGATGCTGTGTTTGGCCGAGCTTGGTGGTAGTGTTCTGAAGAGGGAAATGCACTAGATCAGGAGGAGGAAATGTGGGTCGGCATTGGAGCTCTGTGCTAATTGACTATGAAGCCACAGAGAAGTCCCTCAACCTACTTGGTTCTAGCATCATCCCCTATCAGACAAGACTGATCTTACTTAATCTACCTCTTGCAGGTAACAACAACCCTTGCTGGGAGGATCAAATTACACAGTAAATGGAAAGTCAACTTGAAAATCTAACACAATACACAAATGAGATATCTGTGATTAAAAGTGCTTTGCTGTTCAATAGATTTTCAAGTGAAAAAACACAATTCGTGATCCAGAACATTGGTTGGGGCCAGTAGTAATTTAAATAAAAAAATTTTTTAGAACTTTTTTTTAAAAGATTTTATTTATTTCTTTGACAGAAAGAGACAGAGAAAGTGAGAATACAGTGCCGTGAGGGACAGAGGGAGAAGCAGACTCCTCGCTGAGCAGAGAGCCTGATGCAGGGCTCAATCCTGGGACTCTAGGATCATGACCCGAGCCGAAGGTTGAACCACCCAGGTGCCCCAAGACCTTATTTTCTTAAAAATATGTTTTATCATTTAACTGAGAGAGAGAGGGAAAGCAGGAGCAGGGGGAGGGGGAGAGGGAGAAGCAGACTCCTCACTGAGCAGAGAACCTGATGCAATACTCTATCCAGGAACCCTGGGATCATGACCTGAGCCCAAGGCATATGCTTAACTAAGCCACCCAGGTGCCCTCGACCTTATGTTTTGAACAGTTTTAGTCACAGCAAAGTTGAGCAGAAGGTACAGAGAGTTCCCATATATCCCCTATTTCTATACATGCACAGCCTCTCTCACTATCAAAATCTGCCACTAGAGTTTGCTCTATTGAGAAACCTACATTTGCTATATTGAGGAACCTACATTTACACATTATCACTCAAAGTCCACAGTTCACATTAAGGTTTACTGTTGGTGTTGTACATTCTATGGGTTTGCACAAATGTATCATGACTTGTAGCCACCATTATAGTATCATAAAGGGTAGTTTTGCCAACGGTAAATTTTACTTTGTTTACAACTTTAGGGGGCACTATTCACAAAGACTGCAGCATAATCATACTCTTTGGAATTGTGCACTGCGGAAACCCCGATCCTGGGAAGGATCTAAAAGAATCTATTTGGAAGTTTTTAGACCTATGTTTAACCAGGCTGTGCTAAAATCAGATTCCTGTAGGTAAGGTCATTTTTAGATTCCCCTATATCTAAAGAGTGTGAAAAGCAGTTTACTACAAAATATTTGCTGTAGATAAGAATTATTGGGGTGTCTGGGTGGCTCAGTCGTTGGGCATTTGTCTTTGGCTCAGGTCATGATCCCAGCATCCTGGGATCAAGCCCCGAATTTGGCTCCTTGCTCAGCGGGGAGCCTGCTTCTCCCTCTCCCACTCCCCCTGCTTGTGTTCCCTTTCTCACTATCTCTGTCAAATAAATAAAATCTTAAAAAAGATTATTGATCATTTTCCTGTGGAACTGCTTTTTTTTTTTTTTACCTATAGTCTTTCTGACACAGAAGGATGGAAAAACTTTGGCTCTTGATGTTTAGAAACTCAAACACTGTGGCCCAGTTGAGAGATGCATTTGAGTGGGGGGCTCTTAGGCCCAAATCATATTATCACAAGTGGCTCCCTATTCCTCCTCCCAGGGCTCTCCTCTCACAGAGTTGACTTAGGGTAAAAAGGACAAGTCTCTCAGTTTTCAGTTATGAATTCGCCTTAGGGTGCATGGGAATGTTTCATTTTCATGATTCTTCTATCTTGTTGCCAACGGTAGCTGAGAGTTGATGACATTGAACGTATTATGCTACCAAATTTGAAGGACAGTGACATTCATTGTGTCATTAATTAAATTGCACTCACTTAACTGATTAGACAAAATGCAAATGTGGAAAAATGCTTTTCAATATTTTTTTCCTTCTTATTTATATCAGCCAGTAGAGATTCTTAGTTAGGACTTCCGTAGAAAGTATTCCATAAGCTGAGCTTTTCCTTCCTCTTGACCACTCACTATGTTAAATATTCTTTCCATTCAAAAGTTAGGGAAGGATAGTTGACTTCAGTCTTACCTTGCCTACACAATCTCCATTTCTTAAATCATTGCCATTGCTTTCTCTGCTTTATACACAGCTTTTGCCATACTGCTCCTCTCACTAGATTAGGGCTACAGAGACTAACAGAAGTGGTGGCTTTTATTTTCTCCCTCAAGAAGGCATTGTAAAAGAATATTTTTTCACATAATTTGTAAAAAAAATATGGCAATTGACTTCATTTGCGTTACTTAAAGAACTAATAAGACTTTTAGAATGTTTGGTCATGCATGTTACTAAAGAAGTTTGATCCCTTGGGGAGCCTGGGTGGTCAGTTAAGCATCTGCCTTTTGCTCAGGTCATGATCCCAGGGTCCTGGGATTGAGTCCCATTGAGTCCCTCTTCAGGGTCCCTGCTTGGCGGGAGAGTCTGCTTCTCCCTCTCCCTCTGTCTCTCGTCCTTGCTCGTGCACTCTCTCTCTTGCAAATAAATAAATAAATAAAATCTTTAAAAAAGAAAAAAAAATTGATCCCTTCATTTTGTTTGTGTATTTCAAGTATTTTTTCCATTACTGATTCCTACAAATATCCTTCCTCATGCTCTTGCTGCTGTTTTTGAAATCACTCCTGCCCCTCTTGCTGGATGTCTTCTTCCCACTCTACTGACCTTGCTAATTTCTGAGAGCCTAGAGTTTTCAATGCAGGACTGAGGAGGGCATAAGAGACCAATGGGAGTAGGATCAATTAGCATACCAGTTGGCATGTCCCTTAGGGGGGTGTTCAGACAGCTGTTCTGGAATCTTGATGATCTTCTGCCTCTACATACATGCCTTTATTTTTCCTTTTAATTAATTAATTATTAAAGATTTTATTTATTGATTTTTAGAGAGTGAAAGAGTGAGAGAGGGCATGTGCGAGCATGAAGCAAGCACAGGTGAAGGGGCAGAGGTAGAGACAGAATCCCAAGCAGACTCCATACTGAGTACAGAACCCAACACAGCTTAATCCCACGACTCTGAGATGACCTAAGCCAAAATCAACAGTTGGACCACCAACCAACTCAGCCACCCAGGTACCCCTGTTTTTCCTTTTAAAAGCACTGCTTGTTTTCTGCCCACCTCCACCAACTCTCTCACATTCCCAACAACATCAACTATTTGTTTTTAAATATAAATGTTCACCTTCCCATGAATCAAGAAGAGACAGGAAAAAGCCAAACAGAAGGGGAAGATGCCTGGAAAGGCACTGAAACCCTAAGAGAGATATTTTTTTTTTCCTTTGGGAGAACTGACCTTCCAGAGAAAACAAATTAAATTACCACCCTCATCTTTGTGCTGTGATATCATTAAAGTGACATTATGTACTGATACCCCTCACTTTGTGATCATGACCTTAAAGCCAAATTAATCTATTGTCACGTGGAGTTAGCAAGTTTGTTAATGGCGACTGATCAGAAGCTTGAATTGTTCAAGAAAAGCAGCTTTGGACATACAAACAACAGGAAAAATTACCTAGTGGTGATGGAACATTCCTGCTTGCAAAGGAATAACATTCCCATTGTCTATTTTTGGGAACTTCTTCTTTGCTGTCTGAAGTGAGGTTTAAGTGCCTAGAGAGAAGAAAATCCTCAATTAATATGGAGCATGTCCTACACGATCTCACCAGTGTATTCATTTAGCTAGTGAGCATTTATTAAGTTCTGATTCTGAGTCCAAGCCCTTACCATACATTTTTCAATTCATAGAAATAACATATGACTTGTGAGTATCTGCTGAGGAGTCATTTATGAAGAGTTTGTGGTCACTGCCTTTGAATAGCTTTTGTCACAGAGAAAACGAATCAATAGCCATGTGTGTGACACAGTGTGGCCATATGGGGTACTATTGTAGAGAAGGAATCCCAAATGTAGCCTTAGGCTATCGAGGAGGGTGTGAAGGTGGCATCTAAGCTGAACTCTGGAGGACTGGACACAAGATATAGGGCTTAGCTTGGTAAAGAAGGTGGTGCACAGGTCCTGGAAAAGCATTACAAGTATAGATGCAATGCAAAGCCATTGAAAAGTTGTAGGGAAGAGTGGATCTGATCATATCTGCCTTTTAGAAAGCTGTCTCTAGTTTCAGTGTGGAAAGTTGACCATGGAAAGGCAAACCTAGAGGCGGAGAAATGAAGTTGGTGGTCTTTATTTCTCCTGTGAAGGATGGTAGTAGCTGGCTGGAAGGTAGTGAAGTCAAAGATGGAGAGAAGTGAACATCTTCAATATATGCAGGTGACCCTTAAACAACACAGGGGTTAGGAGGGCAATCTCCACCCTCCAGCAGTTGAAAATTTACATACAACTTTTGACTCCCCCCAAACTTACCTACTCATGGCTATTAGTGTAGGTTCCAGTGTTGACTGGATGCCTTATCAATAGCATAAACAGTCGATCAATGCATATTTTGTATGTTACATGTATTATATACTGTATTCTTATGATAAAGCAAGCTAGAGAAAGGAAAATGTTAAGAAAATCATAAGGAGGGGAAAAATACCTTTACAGCACTGTACTGTATTTATCCAACCCGTGCAGATCAAACCCGTGTTTAGGAGGCAGAAGAGTCAACCAGATTGGCTGGATGATTAGATGTGGTGGAGGGGCTGATATTGGAAAGACAGAAGTCAAATGCAGAGCTTCTGGCCTCCAGGAGCTTATAGAATGCTTGAAGGACATAACCTGTAAATGGAAACCTTGACCTACCCGTTTAGTGTAGTGCAAAGAGCCTGGGCTTTGAAATCAGCCAAATTTGCCTTGAATTTCTGTCATACCATCGATTAGCCACATGACAGAGATAGACCACTTGAACACACTGCATCTCAGTCTCCTTATTACCTTACAGGTGGTTATGAGCTTTCATATGTGAAAAGCATGTGTTACCTAAGAAATGTTCTATAAATATTAGTAAATATTTCTATAAAATAATAATTATAATTATTACTCCACACCAGGAAGATAATACCAGTAATTATTATGCTAAAACAGTTTAAGACTTATGGGTTAATGTACATATTTTGGGGGGTCAAATATATATATATTAAAGGATTTTTAAAAAATATTTTATTTATTTATTTGACAGAGATCACAAGTAGGCAGAGAGGCAGACAGAGAGAGAGGAGGAAGCAGGCTCCCCGCAGAGCAGAGAGCCTGATGCGGGGCCCGATCCCAGGACCCTGGAATCATGACCCGAGCCGAAGGCAGAGGCTTTAACCCACTGAGCAACCCAGGTGCCCCTAAAGGATATTTTTGCTCTTAAAAGATTTTGAGGAAGAGAAAACTCATTCTAGTGTGCAATTAGGAAAACAAATAGAAATATGTATAACGTTTCTGAATATCTCAGGGCAATGAGTTCCACACCTCCCCTCAATCAACATTTTATCCCTATGATGGGCAGGAAGTTCTTCCACATATCTGACTTCAGTCCCTCTTGCTTTATTTTTAGTCTGCTTTTGCCTGATTCTGTTATGTTTCTTCTTGCTGTTCCAAGTGTAGTTATTCTCTTGTCAGGGAGTGGGAGTGGCTTATTAATATTGTCTCAGACATTATTGTGCTGGGGCTTTAACTGTGTTGTTCTGATTTCTTAGCTCTGTCTCAAGAATATGTTGTCTTATTTTCCTGGAATTGATGTTGCCTTCTCTATACAGATTGCTCACCAATTTTCTACGTAAACGAAATATTTACAGATTCTTTTTTTTCCCCTAAATGTTCCCTTCTTTGATGGAAATGTTTTAGAATTAGATAGTAGCAATAGCTGCACAGCATAGTAAATATACCAAAAGCCGCCAAATTGTGTACTTTAAAATAGCGAATTTTATGTCATCTGAATTATATCTCAGTAAAACAAAATAGAAAATAAAATATTTTGGTTGTAAAAAAAATTGTGCTCTTCTTCTGCCATCTTTTTGTTGGCTATCTTTTTGAATGGCTTGTATTTGTATGCAAAACATTGCCTAAGCCAGCATCACTGCAGTTCCAAGGAAGCTATTTTAGATCCTTGATAATGCAGAAATGTTCATCCCTGCTTTATTTTATTTTTTAAAAGATTTTATTTATTTATTTGAGAGAGAGCAAGAGAGAAAGAGAGAGAGAAAGAGCACAAGCAGGAGGAGGGGCAGAGGGAGAGGAAGAAGACTCCCAGTAGAGGAGGGAGCCCTACGCAGGGCTCGATCCCAGGACCCTAGGATCATGACCTGAGCTGAAGGCAGACACTTAACCTACTAAGCCACCCAGGCGCTGTCATCCCCACTTTATAGATGGGAACCTGAGGCAAAGAGAGGCACCTGACTGACCCAGAGTCACCCAGCTGCTAGACACCTGCAAAGAATGGATCAGACAGTACAATCGGGGGCTCCAGGCAAAGTGGACTTGGTGATTTCTGCTTTTAGAGATTCCCGAACCCCTTCTTCAAGGGTACCCACAGTCAGCTCTTGCTCTCTTCTAGTTTTCTTTCTTCTGATCAAATTTGCTTCTGAAAAGGATCTAGCCTACTTTCAGTGTGTTTCAGAGCAGGTGCTACCATTCTCTAGGAGATTTTCCCTTAAATCCTTATCTGTATTTAGTAACCAGAAGGTATGGTTCCCTATAGGGAAAAGCAGGCACTAACAAGCTGGTAGGCAGCTCAGGGAGGGAATGTTCTGGGTTCTTCCCAGAGTTCTTCCAGTGCTGCCACATCACTCCATCTATTCTGTCTCTACCTAAAGCCAACTGTTTGATTAATGACTCTGTTCTTCCCCTCTGCTGTCCATGGTATTGGCTCTGAGGCTTCACTGTATGTGAGGCTGAATGGGGCAGACAGACCCAGTGTCTGACCTAAGCCTGTCCACAGACAGCTGGTAGACCCTGGTTGGGTTATTTTGAGCCTCAGTATCCTTATCTACAGTCTGGCCACAACAATCCTTATTTTATAGGATTGAATGGAAGCAAGTGTAGAGTTTCCAGGCCAACATAGTGCTCGGATTGCTGAGCCTGGTAATTTCTCCTTTCTAGCTGCTTTTAAGTCAAAACCCGAGCTTGGCCCATGTTTTCATTGCAGTTTCTATCTTCGGTGGGAGTCCCTGAGGCATAAAAAAAGAAAAAGGAAGTGCTCTTGGGATGGCTGCAATTTGTAATGAGTCAGCATGCCTTAAGAAATCTTGTATATGCTGCCTGTACTGGGTTGAATTGTGTCCCTGCAAAAGATATATCCAAGATCTAGCCCCCCACCCCTGCCTAGTACCTGTGAGGGTGAACTTACGTGGCCCTAGGCTGTGAAAAATTAATAAAAGGAAATCTTGTTTAGAATGGAGTCCGGGGTGGGGGTGGGGGCGCCTGGGTGGATCAGTGGGTTGAGTCTCTGCCTTCGACTCAGGTCGTGATCTCGGGGTCCTGGGATCGAGCCCCGCATCAGGCTTTCTGCTCAGCAGGGAGCCTGATTCCTCCCTCTCTCTCTGCCTGCCTCTCTGCCTACTTGTGATCTCTTTCTCTGTCAAATGAATAAATAAAATCTTAAAAAAAAAAAAAAAAGGAAAAAAAAGAATGGAGTCCAGGAGGTCAGCAGGGGGAGCTCTAACGTCCTACTACTTGTCAAGTGCAGACCCGACAGGTAGACATGAACCTTGCATGTTACTCCCGCGGAAGGAAGATAGGCTCTCCTCCTCCCTTGGCAACAGCCCAGCAAGTGAGAGACTGTCACAACTTGGCCCATGAAAGGCCACTACACTTTGAACTCCCAGCTCATTTCAATGACATTTTTGTTTATAACAGCCTATCCAAGTTCCCCCTTTCCTCTATGAAAGAGTGTGCCTCTACTTTGTTCTACAGACTTGCGTATGGTTTTTCCGTAGCCTGCTTGTTGCAGATGGCAAGTCTGTGCTATTCCTGAATAAACCCATCTTTAAAAAAAAAAGATTTTATTTATTTATTTGACAGACAGAGATCACAAGTAGGCAAAGAGGCAGGCAGAGATAGAGAGGGGGAAGCAGGCTCCTTGCTGAGCAGAGAACCCGATGCGGGGCTCGATCCCAGGCCCCTGAGATCATAACCTGAGCGGAAGACAGAGGCTTAACCCACTGAGCCACCCAGGCACCCCATGAATAAACCCATCTTTGCTGGTAAGATAACTGGTGGTTTTAACTTTAAGGCTAACAGGGACTTCTCGGAGTTTATTAAATTAAGGTGAGATCATCCTGGATTTAGGGAGAGCCCTAAATCCAATGACTGATGTCCCTTATGAAAGAAAGGAGAAGGAGGTTTGGGACACAGAGACACAGAGGAGAAAGCCTCGTGAATGTGGAGGCAGAGACTAGAGTTATGTTGCTGCAATCCAGGAAGCTAGGAGAGGCAAAGAAGGATTCTCCCCTACAGACTTCTGAGGGAGCTTGACCCTGATGACACCTTGATTTCAGACTCCTGGCCTCCAGAATAAATTTCTGTTGTTTCAAGTCACCAAATAACAATTTGTTAATTGGTGACAACAGCCATAGGAAACTAATACACTGCCTGAAGGAAGGACAATTATTCATTAATGGATATGTCTGGAGAAACTAACATGCATGTTTGCTAGTGCTTTCCCATCTGGGTGTGTTTAGGGCGTCAGGAGAGGCAGGAAGCCTCCCAGTAGCCATCTGTTCTTTCTCCCCATCTCCGGGCAAAGCTGCCACCTGCACAAGGATGGTCCCAGATTGCACGTGGTGGGGTTATGAACTGTGATGCCTTACATGGGAGGCCCCTGTAGACCTCTTCACATGGAGGCAGAATAAACGCAAAGCTCTATAAATGTTCTCCCAGAAAGGTCTGGCCTGAAGTATGATTGCAATGGTGGTAATTACATCTCCCCAGGAACACAAATTGCCAGTTACCATGGTGCTAAGCAGTAGCTGATAATTTTCTTCTTTGACCAAAAATGTCTTGAAATTACCTTTGATGAAATAGGGTCAACATTATTTTCCTTCTGATGCATTGCATCTATCCATTGAAATGGAAGGAAGAAATCCATTACCAGCTTTACTAGATAGATAGGTGATCTTTATGTTGATCCCTCTGGACTCACAGAAGCCAATGGAAAGGAAAAGTTGTAATACTAAGTGCATATACTTTAAGGGGATGGCAATTAAGAACAAAGTCCTGTTAGCTTGCAGGGACAGCTTTGTGTCTCTGCCTGCAGGGCTGTGGGTATGTGTGTGTGTGCCAGAGGGAAGCTGAGGTGGCCAGTCCTTCTCAACTTCTGTCCGATAGACAGCTGCTTACCCCACTCCTCGCCACTGGAATAAAATCCTTTGACACACATAGTATCCAAAAGTGATAAAATGCACAGTAGACCCAAGAAATGATTTATGACTATGAGGACTCACAGCTAAAATCAACAAAGAAAGAGCTGGGTGGCTGTTAGTGTCACAACAGAGGTTCATTTTCTAACACACCAAAGACAATACTACAGATGTAGGGGTTATTCAAGTCCTCCCATTTGCTGGAAGCCACTTTGGTACCTCCTTCCTCACCTCTGAAATTTCCTTGGAGGAAAGAGGGAGTGGAATGTGTGCAAGTTTTGACAGTGAATTTAACCTCCTCTCCTTAGCAGAGCTTAAGGGCCTACTTCCCAGAATGATCCCATCTGATATTTACATAACACTGGATTCAGTCCATCCCTCTCAGAGGAATTTACCAGTCAGGTCTCTGTCCAGGAGAGGACAACTGCAGAACACCTAGCTTGTTTTCTCACACAGGACTCTGAGCACTACTCAGCCTGGACATGCTCCCATTCAACATCTTTTAGTGGAACAAGTTCATGCTAGGTAATAAGCAGTAAATATATCTATTATCCAATGCCATCTTCCACCAATCCCTGGATGAGTTTTCAAAATCTAATTAAAATGTTTGAATAAGAATTGGGGAGAAGGAACTCAGGATTCTCATTGAATTCCTACTGGGTAAAATCAAGAAAACCTGAATGCCTTTGGAATTTTAACTTTGTCCATGAAATATAGGACAATCCAGGGTGTGTGTGTGTGCGCTCATACTGGAGGATACAGTGAGCATTTGAGTATTTATGTCTTGCAGTTGCTGATGCAAGATGACTTGAAGACTTGAAAATTTTCAGCCATGCAAGTAATGTATTTATTCAAGTTGGACAAAATAGGGACAAGAGCCATACGAATGATTGGGAGAATGAGGTGAAGTTTGAAGAAGTTCGTGTGTGTAGCTCTGGGAAATTGATGCTGAGGAGAGCTAGGAATGTGCCTTTGCCTCAGGGCTGTAAATCCCCAAAGAAGAATTTGCAGGGTAGTAAGAGGGCACTAACAGAGAGGGAAATAGGCAGAAAGGAGCTGAGGTGTGTATTAGTCAGTTCAGGCTGCCATCACAAAATATCACCCAGTCTGTGGTATTTTCTTTTCTGTTTTCTGGAGCCTGAGAAGTCCAAGATCAAGGTGTCTGCAGCTTTGGCTTCTGGTGAGACCTCTCTTCCTGGCTTGCAGACAGTCACCTTCTTGCTGTGGGCTCATGTGGTGTCTTCTTTGTGAGTGCAGAAAGGGAGAGTGCGCTCTCTTGTGTCTCTTTTTTTTTTTAATTTAATTTCAGATTTTAAAATTTTCAATCCAGTATAGTTAACATATAGTATTATAGTAATTTCAGGTGTACAGTATACTGATTCAACAATTCTATATGTTACTCAGTGCTCATCAAGATAAGTGAACTCCTTAATCCCATCACCTCTATTTCATTCATCCTACCCCCCCCTGCCACGCCCCCCCACCTTCCCTGGGGTAAGTATCAGTTTGTTTTCAGTTAAGAGTCTGTTCTTTGGGGACGCCTGGGTGGCTCAGTTGTTTAAGCGGCTGCCTTCGGCTCAGGTCATGATCCCAGCGTCCTGGGATTGAGTCCCACATCGGGCTCCTTGCTCGGCAGGGAGCCTGCTTCTCCCTCTGCCTCTGCCTGCCACTCTGTCTGCCTGTGCTCGCTTGCTCTCTCTCCCTCTGTCTCTGACAAATAAATAAATAAAATCTTAAAAAAAAAAAGAGTCTGTTCTTTGGTTTGTCTTTTTTTCCCCGTTGTTTGTATTGTTTTTTAGATTCCACATATAAATGAAATCATATGGTATTTTTCTTTCTCTGACTGACTTATTTTGCTTAACATTATACTGTCTGTCTCCATCCATGTTGTTGCACATGGCAAGATTTCATTCCTTTTCTGGCTGAATAATATTCCATTCTGTATATATATCACTTCTTCATTATCCATTCATCAATCAGTGATCACTTGGGCTGCTTCCACAACTTGGCTATTGTAAATAATGCTTCAGTAAACATAGGGGTGCATATATCTTTTCAAATTAGTGTGTTAGTATTTGTTGGGTAAATACCAGTAGTGGAATTACTGGATCATATAGTAGTTCTGTTTTTAATTTTTTGAGGAACCTCCCTACTGTTTTGCAGAGTGGCTGTACCAGTTTGCATTCCCACCAACAGTGCATGAGAGTTCCTTTTTCTCTACATCCTTGACAGCACTTGTTTCTTGTATTTTGGGATCCAAGAGATCTTTGAAGTGCACTAATCCCATTGGATCAGGGCCCTGCCCTTATGACCTTATTTAACCTTAATGACCTCCTTGAAGGCCTTATCTCCAAATACTGTCACGCTGGGGGTTAGGGCTTCAGGATATGAGTTTGGGTGGGGCAGAGAGGAGGGGAGACATGATTCAGTCCATAGAAGAGGGGAAACTATAGGCAGTGGAACAACTTCCACTGTGGGTATGTTGACTCCATTCCCAGGGGAAATAAAAGCTCATTAGGCTGGTCCAGTTGCACAACATGCTGTAGGAAGAATCAATTTCTGGCCATTTGGTGATGTGAGAAAGGGAAGGGCAGACTAAAAGCTCAGGTTGCTTGGGAAATAACATCATTTAGTGAATGCTTTAATCTGGTAAAAATTGCCTGAAGTCACACAACTGATAAATATGTGGAGCTGGGAGTTTAATCAATAAAGTCTGAATGGTGGGGCACCTGGGTGGCTCAGTTGTTAAGCAGCTGCCTTCAGCTGAGGTCATGATCCTGGGGTCCTAGGATGGAGCCCTGCATTGGGCTCCTTGCTCAGCAGGAAGCCTGCTTCTCCCCTTCTCGCCCTGCTTGTGTTTCTTCTCTCGCTGTTTCTGTCAAATAAATAAATAAAATCTTTTATAAAAATGATTTTAAAAATAATTAAAAAGAAAGTCTGACACAATTAACCATTAATTTATGTGCTTGTAAGTGTGAAGTCAGATTTTAAACCAGGTCTGCTTGATTCAAACCCCAATGGTTTTGACTTCCAAACTCTGCTACCTGTGATAAAAATGATGATAAATATCACAACAAGTGCCCTCTTTAATCCCCATCACCCATCTAGCCCAGACCCCCCACCTCCCCTACCACAAGCCTCAGTTTGTATGATAAGAGTCACTTATGGCTTGTTTCCCTCTCTCCTTTTATTGTGATGAGCCCTGGGTGTAGTATGTAAGTGATGAATCACTGAATTCTACTCTAGAGACCGATATTGCACTGTATGTTAGCTAACAAAATTTAAATAAAAAATAAATTTAAGGGACGACTGAGTGGCTCAGTTGGTTAGGCGGCTGCCTTCGGCTTGGGTCATGATCCCAGCGTCCTGGGATCGAGTCCCACATCAGGCTCCTTGCTCGGCGGGGAGCCTGCTTCTCCCTCTGCCTCTGCCTGCCATTCTGTCTGCCTGTGCTCCCTCTCTCTCTGACAAATAAATAAATTAAAAAAAATAAATTTAAAAAACGATGATGAGCATGCTAATGACAATAACAGTAATGATTACTGTAGCTGACATTTATTTTCTATTTTATTTATTTATTTTTAAAGATTTTATTTATTTATTTGACAGAGAGAGAGAGAGAGCACAAGCAGGAGGAGCGGCAGAGGGAGAGGGAGAGGAAGAGGGAGAAGCAGGCTCCCCACTGAGCAGGGAGCCCCATGTGAGGCTCAATCCCACTGACATCATGACCTCAGCTAAAGGCAGATGCTTACCGGACTGAGCCACCCAGGTGCTCCTGCAGTTCACACTTATTGAGCTTTTATAGCACATCTGCATTAGTCTAAATATGTCAAATAAATTAACTCATTTAATCTTCACAAAAACCCTGTGAGGTTAGAAATACTATGAGGTGTTTAGAAATACTCAGTTCTATTCATATTCATATACTGAGAAACAGAAAATTTATTTCTAAAAAGTTTTAAGATATAATTCACAAACCATAAAATTTACCCTTTTAAAGTGTAAAATTTAGTGATTTTTAGTATATTCATTATGTTGCATGACCATCGCCACTATATAATTTTTTTAAATTTATTTATTTGTCAGAGAGGGAGAGAGAGCAAGCACAGGCAGACAGAGTGGCAGGCAGAGGCAGAGGGAGAAGCAGGCTTCCTGCCGAGCAAGGAGCCTGATGTGGGACTCGATCCCAGGACGCTGGGATCATGACCTGAGCCGAAGGCAGCCGCTTAACCAACTGAGCCACCCAGGCGTCCCTATAATATTTTTTAAAGATTTTATTTATTTAGGCAGAGAAGCAGGCGGAGAGAGAGGAGGAAGCAGACTCCCTGCTGAGCAGAGAGCCCGATGTGGGGCTCGATCCCAGGACCCTGAGATCATGACCCGAGCCAAAGGCAGTGGCTTAACCCACTGAACCACCCAGGCGCCCTGCCACTATATAATTGTAGAACATTTTCATCACCCCAAAAAGAAGGCCTGTATGAGTTAGCACTCTCTATCCACCCCTCTCCCCGCTGCCCCACCCCCCGGCCCCTGGCAACCACTCATCTACTTTCTGTCTCTATGGATTTGCCCATTCTGGACATTTCATATAAATGGAATCATACAATATGTGGCCTTTTGTGTCTGGTTTCTTTCACTTGGAATAGAGGAAAAACAGCTACCATTGATTGGTTGCCATGACTACGGTGTCCTAAGCACTGTTATCAGGAGCTTTGTGTGCATTATCTCTAATCCTCCCAATAACCTTGTGGCAGAGTAAAACTATTATCTTCATTTTAATGAGAAGACTGAGTCACAGTGCTGTTCAGTAACCTGATTAGAGTGCAACAGCTCATAAATGGCAGAGTTAAAATGCAAACCTAGGTCTCTCTGTATCCAAATCCCACACCCTTGGCACTCCATCCCTCTGCCTCAAGGTCACATGAAAATGTGGGATAGTAATGTGGTGGTCTTGAAGCTAGGGCAAAGGACTCAAGTCAGCCTGATGATGGTGGAAAGTACAGCCCCAAGCTCTCCTGGACTGGTGTCTGTCAGTGGGTGGGGAGAAGGAGCACGCCCTCCTGAGCCTGTGCTATAGACCTCAGCAAACCTGTCTGCTGAGGTCCTGCTTGACCTCTTCTCTCTGGAGCTCCCTTGAGGCCCCAGGTACACCCTTTGGTTTTACTCAGTTTGAATGTGTAGGTTGAAGAACTTGTATGGTGGAATTTTGGTATTTCTTCACTTGACTTTGGGGTACAGATGGAATCATGATGAAGCAAGTCAACATTTCTATGGAGGGAAGAAAAAGAATCAATGAAATTTCTTCAAGCATTCTCCAAAGTATGCAGCTCAAGTACATTTCCTTCTGGGGCTCACTGAATGGGCACCAGCTCCCCTTCTCTGAATGGGCACCCAAGGCTGACAGCTCCTATGTGTTTCCATGTGAGGAGGTTGTGGAGTTGCCCTTGGTTTGGTGCACAGAAAGCCATTTATGCTGTTGATCTATACAGACACTTTCTCCCAATGTAAAATTCTTCAAGCTGTGCTCTGGTGGGATCTGGGGTAATGCATTTTGAATAGAGAGGATCATGTCCTTTGATAAAGCTGAGATGTGCGCCATGCCATGGTGATAAATTATTCTTTTGTTGGCTTTGGAGGATTTCACATAAAAGAAAAAGTGATATCTCACTGAGCAGAATCCTAGAATGTTAGAGCTGGAAGTGACCCCCAAGACTGAGTATTTAGTCTTTCTTGTTAGAGACAAATAAATATACTAAGTCCCAGAAAGGAGTGTGGCACAGAGCCCAGTTGTGTGTGGTATCTGTGGGTACCAACGAAACAGCCCACAGGGATCATGGTGCCCTGGCTGCTTAACTCAATGAGACCTTAACTCAGTGATCCCCAAATTTTAGTGACACACAAACATATCCAATGGTATCTTGTATCATAGGTTCTTCTGGTTCTTGGTGCTGCCGTTATCACTGGCTTTCTTTTGTTAAAATGTGCTCTCTGTGGGGTGGACCCTGGTCACTACCCAGAGCACTGATGATGACTATGATGACAATGACAACATCATCTCAGAAAATCCCAAGAGTTGCGGAAATGACTCATGTTCTAGTGGTTTGCAAGGATGCTTCGGGGTACCAGACCCCCCAGCTGCCACCTCTCATCAAAGTCATTCATCTAATGTGCCCCCTTCTCCTCCTGAAGAACCACTGAGTCAACCTGACGGGTGAGGAAACAGAGCAGGTCAGTCAAGCAGAACAAAAATACCCAACACTACGATTAGCTCTCCCCATGTACCAGCCCCTAGAGTCCTTTAATTTACATACTGCATACAAGCAGATGTTTATACTATTGTTTATGGACAATGAAGAATTCAGTGATGTTTTCTGTGCTCTATCTACGAAGACACAGAAATGGATACTACCTTTCTAGAAATAGTGCTTTATAGAAGAGTTTGTTTCAATGATTTGGAAAATAGAGGTCCAAACAGCTCATTTCTTCAGATTGCTGAACTGATTTGCTGTTGCTGCAACTAGAGGCCTTTAAGAGTCACTGCTGAGTTCTCAGATGAAGTGGGAAGCTGGCAGGAAAGAGGGTGTCTGGAGGGAAATCTTTGTCTTTTTGACATTGAGGACAGTGTGTCTCAGGCTCCCCTTTTTAAGTTTTTATCTTGAGATAATTTTAGACTTACAAAAGGATTTTGAAAATGGTACAGAGTAGTTCCCGCGTGCCCTTCACCCAGCTTCCCCTTATGTTAACATCTTATATAACCGTAGAATATTTATCAAAAGGCATTAACCTTGATACAATACTCTTAACTATAGAATTTATTCAGATCTCATCAGTTTTTCCACTGAAGCCTTTCTTCTGTTCCAGAATTCCACATTGCCTCTGTTGCCTTATTCATGTCATGTCTCCTTAGTCTCCTCCTTAGTCTGGGACAGTTCCTCAGTCTTTCCCTGTTGTTCATGACCTTGACATTTGTGAAGATTAGTGGTCAGGTATTTTGTAGAACATCCCCCAACTTGGGTTTGTCTGATGTTTTTCTCCTGATTAGAATAGAAATTTCTCATGATTAGATAGAAATATATTTAAGTTAGGGGAGCATTTTGGGGTTAAATTTAAGAAAGAGAATTACTTTCTCTGGCTTCCTTCACCCTCCCTCGACGTCCTCTGTCTCCATCTCCAGTTCTCCTCTCTCTATCCTCAGTTGCCAAGACTTTAAATAAAAAGTACTTGTTCCGTGTCCAACCCAATGGTAGAGGCATAAGGCATGGCAGAATAAAGGTGCCTTTTCCCCCCTTTTCTTTCTTTCTTTTTTTAAACAAGTGCCCTCAATCTCCAAGAAGGAATTCCAGTCTCTAACATCAAGGCTGCTAGGAGGTGGCACAGTGCTTCTTTTGAAATGGTTTGAGAAGAGGGGCAATCCCTTTTGCAGCTGGGATTCATCATTACTTATTGTGTGAAAAACAGTGATGTCCCATTAGCAAAATATTAAGTCTGCAGTTTTTTTCTACTGAAGTCTGAGGGAGCTTCCTGAGCTCTCCACCTGGGTGATGAGATGTTTAATCTCAGAGGTTCTGATATTTCTTTTTTTTTTTTGGTGGAGGGAGAAACACTAACTCTTAGTTTTCTAGAATTTCTAGAAAGATGAGAAGTGTTATGAAATCATCAAATTTGTAGCTCTGAACACATTTGTTCCAATTTATGCCAATGGCCAAAATTATCTTTTTCTGATCAAAGTTTAGGGCTCTTTTAAAATTTTTATTTTTTATTTAAGTATAATTAACATACAGTATTATATTAGCTCCAGATATACAATATAGTGATTTAACAATTCTTTCTTTAAAAAGATTTATTTATTTATTTGAGAGAGAAAGAGAGAGCAGGGGAAGGGGCAGAGGAAGAGAGAGAGAGAGCACGGGAATCTCAAGCAGACTCCCTGCTGAGCAGGGAACCCAAGGTGGGTGCCATCTCACGATGCTGAGATCATGACCTGAGCGAAAATCAAGAGTTGAATGCTCAACTGACTGAGCCAGCCAGGCACCCTAGTGATTCAACAATTCTATACATTATTCAGTGCTCATCAATTTAAGTGTAGTCTTAATCCCTTCACCTCCCCTT
Source organism: Mellivora capensis (assembly GCA_004024625.1). Lineage (NCBI taxonomy): Eukaryota > Metazoa > Chordata > Mammalia > Carnivora > Mustelidae > Mellivora > Mellivora capensis. The sequence goes on from PISX010012812.1 coordinate 44,378, forward strand.
CACCCAACCCTGAGCCTCCCCTCTAGCAGCCACCAGTTTGTTCTCTATATTTAAGAGTCTTTTTTTCTGTTCTTTGTTTTGTTTCTTAAATTCCACATACAAGTGAAATCATATGGTATTTGTCTTTCTCTGACTTATTTTACTTAGTATTATACCCTCTAGATCCATCCATGTTGTAAATGACAATATTTCATTCTATTTTATGAATAATGTTCCACTGTACACACACACACACATATACATATATACACATATATGTACACATACATACCATGTCCTCTTTATTCACTCATCAGTGGACACTTGGGTTGCTTCCGTATCTTGGTGATTGTAAATAATGCTGCAATAAATATAGGGGTGTATCTTTTCAAATTGGTGTTTTCATTTTCTTTGGGTAAATATCCAGTACTGGAATTACTGGATCATATGGTAATTCTATTTTTAATTTTTTGAGGAGACTTTACACAGTTTTCCACAGTGGCTGCATCAGGTTGCATTCCCACCAATAGCAACAGTGTACAAGGGTTCCTTTTTCTCCACATCCTCTCCAACACTTATTTCTTGTATTTTTGATTTTAGCCATTCTGACAGGTGTGAGGTGATATCTCATTGTGGTTTTGATTTGCATTTCCTTGATGATTATTGATGTTGAATATCTTTTCATGTTTCTGTTGGCCATCTGTATGCTTTCTTTGGAAAAGTGTTCATTTCCTCTGCCCATTTTTATTTATTTTTTTTTAAAGATTTTTAAAATTTATTTATTTGACAGATAGAGGTCACAGAGAGAGAGGAGGAAGCAGGCCCCCTGCTGAGCAGAGAGCCCGATGCGGGGCTAGATCCCAGGACCCTGGGATCATGACCTGAGCCGAAGGCAGAGGCTTAACCCACTGAGCCACCCAGGCGCCCCTCCTCTGCCCATTTTTAAATTGGATTATTTGTTTTTCAGGTGTTGAGTTGTATAAGTTCTTTGTTTATTTTGGACATTAATCCTTCTCAAATATATCATTTGCAAATATCTTCTCCCATTCAGAGGGTTGTCTTTTTGTTTTGTTGATGGTTTCCTTCACTATGCAAACCCTTTTTATTTTGGTATAACCCCAGTAGTTTAATTATGCTTTTGTTTCTCTTGCAAAAGGACATATCTAGAAAAATGTTTTTACAGCTCATATTAAAGAAATTACTGCCTATGTTTTCTTCTAGGAGTTTTATGGATTCAGTTCTCACATTTAAGTAAAAGTTTAGGGCTTTTTAAAAATGCTCTATTGAAGGGGTGCCTGGGTGGCTCAGTCCATTGGGCATCTGCCTTCAGCTTAGGTCATGATCGCAGGGTCCAGGATAGAGCCCTATGTTGAGCTCCATGCTCAGCAGGGAGTCTGCTTCTCTTTCTCCCTTTGCTCCACGTGTGCTCTCTCTTTCTCAAGTAAGTAAATAAAAATCCTAAAAAACTAAAATGCTCTATTGAGCATTAAAGTTAGACAAGATGTTGTTCACATTGCTGCTATTTTACAGATGATATCGTTGAGGCCAGAGAGGGAAAAACAACCAATCACTCGACCAATGAATGCTGTATTTCCCATTTTCTAGGTGCTCAGTTCTTTACTGGTTAGTATAAGGGCATATAGATTTATAAAACATGGTCCCTATCCTTAAAAAGTTAAAAAATCTAGAACGGGAGTGATTACTATTCTGTTTAAAGTGACAGTGATGGGGTGCCTGGGTGGCTCAGTCGGTTCAAGCGTCTATCTTTGGCTTAGGTCATGATCCCAGGGTCCTGGGATTAAGCCCCTCATTGGGCAACCTGCTCAGCAGGAGTCTGTTTCTTCTCTCTCTCTCTCTCTTTGTGCCCTCTCTCTCTTTCTCATAAATAAATAAAATCTTCTAAAAAAATAAAGTGACAATGACAAAACAGTGTGTTATGATATTGATGCTAAGTGTCATCATAGTTCACAGATAAGTCCAAAAAAAGCTCAAAAAAGCTTTAAAGAGGAAGTAAAAACCGAGTTGGATCTTTAACAACTTCTAGAATTTGGAGAGATAAAAAACCAGATCATAGAAGGCCTGGAATAAAAGGTTGGAGGATTGAGGGCACATGAGTGACATGGGGAAAGTAGTGTTTATAGCACTTTAATTAGCCTGAGCTATGCAGTGCCATCAATTGTTGAAGGCTGGAGAGTCATTCATTGCCAGGCATTTATTCTGGGCCTTCTGGAGGTAGCACCAAAGCACTGTGGTTCATTGGTGAGACTAGGAATCAGGTAGGAAAGGACAATTGCTGTCTGGATCACATGGGAGAGCCTCTCTGGAGCAAATGTATCTCTGTGTGTTTCTTAAATTAATTTAAAAAGCGTATTGGGGGGCGCCTGGGTGGCGCAGTGGGTTAAAGCCTCTGCCTTCGGCTCAGGTCATGATCCCAGGGTCCTGGGATCGAGCCCCGCATCGGGCTCTCTGCTCAGCAAAGAGTCTGCTTTCCTTCCTCTCTGTCTGCCTGCCTCTCTGCCTAGTTGTAATTTCTGCCTGTCAAATAAATAAATAAAATCTTAAAAAAAATAAAAATAAAAAGTGTATTGGTTAACATTTTAAAAGTGCTTATTATATCCTAGCTATTGGTTTATGTGCAGTACTTCATGTAATCTCTCTTCTACAGAGTTGGAAACTGAGGCTTGGAAAATAAATAACTTCTTTCAAAATCACAGAGCCAGCAAATAGCACAGTAAAGTTTCCCAAATAGACCTGATTTCAGAGTCTCTATCTGTCTTGATGCCTAATACATGGCTGCAATATTTCTTCTATGTTAGAGTTGGAGGAACTTCTGAATTCTAGTCCAGGGTCTGGTCTTAATGAAGAGCCAGCCAAAGCCCAAAATAGGGAGAGTGGTGCACCTAATTCCTGATCAATGAGCTCTTCTGCAAAATCTTGGTGCATCTGATACCAGGTATCCTGGGGCTAGGGATGGGGGTGTCTGATCCTGAGTGCTCTGTGACTTGGGGGGACAATCCCTCTCTAAAGGAACTCAGGCTTTAGATTTTGCTGATTAAAATCAGGGTCCCTACACCCTTCAGTGTCTCCTCCCTCTCCAGTTGTGACTAAAGATCTGGTTTAGGGGGCGCCTGGGTGGCTCAGTGGGTTAAGCCTCTGCCTTCAGCTTAGGTCATGATCCCAGGGTCCTGGGATCGAGCCCCGCATCGGGCTCTCTGCTCAGTGGGGAGCCTGCTTCCTGCTTTCCTTCCTCTCTCTCTGCCTACTTGTGATCTCTGTCAAATAAACAAAAAAAAAATCTTAAAAAAAAAAAAGATCTGGTTTAGGAAGAAACTAAAAGGAGGGCTTTCTGGGCAGGAGCCCATGTACCCAGGGCTGGGAAGTCAATGGTGGGGATGGTGGACATAGATCTCATCACACCTTTGTATTTTGATTCCCATGACTCTGAAGGCTTTTCTGTTTAGACAAGTGTTTTTTAGAACATGGCCACTGTGTGTCCTTGGGCAAAATCCTTACTTTTTGAATGTCAGCATTTCATTGGTAAAGTGAATATACTGATCATTCTTGCTTTTTTAGGGTTGTGGGTATCAGAATGAAATAACTTTGTGTTAGTGCACAGAGTAGACCCTCAATGAATATTAACTCCCTGAAATACCTTGGTAGGATAAGCAGCAGGTGGTAAAGTGGCAAAATCACTTAATCTGGAGCCAGGTAACAGTGATGATGCATTTAGGATCTAACTTGGGTGTGGTCTTGAGTGAAGGAAATAGGCTCTGGCTATAGTCTCTCACCTGAAAACAAAGGAGTTCATTGTAAATGGAGCATGTGGTAATTGTTATGAAGGTACATAGGATGCAAAATCTGTGGAAAATGAGAAGCCAATAAAAAAGGGAAGGGAGAAGGGAGCTGTCCAGAAATCTACTTTTTTGTATCTCACATATTTTCCCAATCTCTTTGTTTTCATGGAGAACGCAAGTGCAACACAAATCTAGCTGCAAACTACAGGTAGTTTTTAGAGAAATTTAACCATAATAATAATGGTAATATGCACCATATGTTGAGGGATGCTATGACCAAGAACCGAGCTGGATACTTTATGCAGAGTATGTTAATTTTCCATAAGAATTGTGCAAGGTAAGAATTACTGAACACAGTTTCCAGGTGAGGAAACTGAGTTTCTGATTTATTGAGCTAATATTCCAGGTTCTGCAGTTAGGTCGCAGTGGTGATGGGACTCTAACTAGGGCTTTTTGGAATTCAAATGGCTTATTCTTTGCTATGTCTGGATATTTCTTATTTTCACTCTGAGTTGGCCTTTCAAGTTGGTCTAATTAAGAGGCTACATTTATTTTCAGAAGCTGTATCCAGACCATATAGTGTTTCTGGTGTTCCTGTTTTAGAGTTGGTTTTCAGAAATACACAAAGAAATCAATCAGTCATCCCTTCTCCTTTTACAGCCTGTTTAGGGTCCAGTGGTATTTCACCTTTGGATTTCCTACCTTTTTTTTTTTTTTTTTTAAGATTTTATCTATTTGTCAGAGAGAGAGAGCGAGCACACACAAGCACGGGGAACGGCAGGCAGAGGGAGAAGCAGGCTCCCTGTCAAGCAGAAGCCCAATACAGGGCTTGATGCCAGGACCCCGGGATCATGATCTGAGCCGATGGCAGGCGCTTAACCGAATGAGCCACCCAGGTGACCCAGATTCCCCACCTTTTTGACCAGATGTGATCCTAAACATCATCCGAACAGCTCCCCAAATGAAAGTTCATATTCAAAAGATACATTTTCCATAATGTTATAAATATTTGAAATACCTATGCTTTGGGATTTGAAGGTGGTTTCAAAAAGAGGTGTTCCAGAAATGACAAACTCATGTGTCAAATGAGTGGAGTGTAAATTGGTATGTGTGTTGGGGGGGGGGGTCCTCCAATGTAGTGGACAATAGGAGACTGAGAGAGAGATGTGGAGTTTTCTCCCCAATCTTCTACTCCCTCAGTCCCTTGGCCTAAAACGAGACCAAAGGTTTTTAACCCTTAACTGTTTGTTCTGTGAACTCCAATAACCCTCAGCTGCTGTTCCAGTTGATGTGGAAAGGCAAGTGGAGGGGAAGTAGAGCCCCCACCCACGCAGGCTCTAGCTGTGGGAAATTGGCCCAGGGGCACCTGAAGGGTCCTCAGAAGCCTCTTGTAGGACAGGGTTTAAAAACAATTGCTGAGGGGCGCCTGGATGGCTCAGAGGGTTAAGCCTCTGCCTTCGGCTCAGGTGAAGATCTCAGGGTCCTGGTGATCAAGCCCCGCATCCGGCTCTCTGTTCAGCAGGGAGGCCTGCTTCCTTCCCCCTCTCTCTCTCTGCCTGCCTCTCTGCCTACCTGTGATCTCTCTCTCTCTGTCAATTTAAAAAAAATTGCTGAGATAATTCATGAGGTTTCTTAGTGGTTTTTTTCTCCATGAAGGATTCCTTGTATACCAATTCCTACCCTGTTGGACTTCAGTTTCCTCACCTAAAAGTGAAGAATCTCTAAGGTCCCTTCAAATTCTAATAATTTGTATTTCTAGTGGCCTCTGATGACCAGGACTTGGCAGTGAGGGTAAGAAACCATTGCTGACAGACCGTCCCATACAGGTCTTCAAATCATTCCTGGTCGGGGCAGAGGGGACATGATCTGTGGAACTGAAATGCCCCAGCTTTCATTCTGGGTCCATTCCTCCCTGCCACTTCCTTATGGTAACAGGCAGCAGATGCCACTATGCATAGGTTCCTTCAGCAAGTCCTCTGCCATGTTTTATTGCTTTGGAATTGCTCAACTGATGTGCACGTTGCTCCTTGCCTTCGCTCATTTCACTCATTCACAACAAAGATGGCAATCCTGCCAGGTCAACAGAACACAGTTTAATACATTGCAAATCATGCAACACATTCAACAAGTGTTTGCCTACCACATATTATATATTCAGAAGGCAATGGCCCCAAGAGGAGTTGAAAAACCAAAGTTCTGCCTGCACCATTGAGACAGAGCTGGGACTGGACTTGGATCCCCTCAACCCTAACCACCAAATCCAGCATTCCAGGATAGCTAAAACTCTATACCCTTGAGTAGCATATCTTGTAGAAGTGCAGAGACAGGATGCTTATTGAAAGGAAGGACTTGGGACACCTGGGTGTCTCAGTCCCTTAAGCGTCTTCCTTTGGCTTGGGTCATGATCCCCAAGTCTTGGAATTGAGCCCTGCATCGGGCTCCCTGCTCAGCGGGGAGTCTGCGTCTCCCTCTGCCCCTCACCCTGCTCACATGGTCTTTCTCTCTCTCAAATAAATGAAGTCTTTAAAAAAATAAAAAATAAAAAAATAACAACTTTTAAATTGTGATATTCAATGCTACATTATTTTTTTTTCAATGCTACATTATTAAAAACAAAACAAATGCACCTGTGAAAACAGAAGAGGTACAGCTCAAATCTTTTGGAGTCTGCCCAGAATAACTTTCTGATGCATTCCATATTTTTCTCATCCTATTACTCTTTCTTCCTGGGAATTTATTTTTATATTACTTAACCTATCTTCAGCAATACTGTCCTGGTCTAAAACCTTCCATAATTCTCCATGGCCATGAGGTAATGTCCAAACATCCTCAGTTGTCCTTTGAGGCCATTCACAATGTGGCCATAACCTGCCTTTCAGTCCAATTCTCCACCCCTCTTCAGGAACAGAGCTCCGCCTATTGCTTTTTCTAAGACACATCTTTGGATATACTTCTGTGTTTAATGCAATTGAGAAATCAAGGGAATTTTAGAGCCAGGACTTTGAGGCTCATCCAACTTGGACATATTAAAAAAATTGGAGGACACCTGGGTGGCTCAATTGGTTGGGTGACTACCTTCAGCTCAGGTCATGATCTGGGAGTCCCAGAATCGAGTCCTGTGTCGGGCTTCCTACTGGGTGGGGAGTCTGCTTCTCCTGTTGACCTCTCTTCTCTCATGCTCTCTCTCTCTCTCTCTCAAATAAATAAATAAAATCTTTTTAAGAAAAAAGAAATTGGACATTTTGAGGAAGAAACAGGTGCCGGACAGTATAACATGCTCCAGGTCATAGAGCATGTTAGAGGTCATCATGTTACCAAACTAGGCCCTTGGGCTCACTAAAAAATAAAAATGGACAAAAGGCCAAATGGGAGTTTCAGGAAAGGCTTTATTGGGGCTTATGCTGCAGCACAAGGGAAACAGCACAAAGGAAACAATCCTCAGGCTGACTCCCCAAGGAGAGGTCAGGGAGAGTTTTTCAAAGAAACTTAGGTGGGAAAAGGGTGGTCTAAGCATGTAGAGGCTGTGATTTATTTGCACCTGTGTACTTAAAAGATCATGCTTCTTCACACATCACATGTTTAATTAACATGTTAAATCTCCACCCTGGGGCATGGTTTTTAGTATAATAATGAGGGGAAAAGTTGGTGAAAGTTTAGCACTGCGGTCCATCTTGGCACAGACTGGTTTGGTCTGGTCTTTGCCAGTCTTTGTAGTCAAGTCCCTCCTTTCTTTCTTTTTTTTTTCTTTTTCAGATTTTATTTATTTGTCAGAGAGAGAGAAAGAGACAGCACAAGCACAGGGCAGGCAGAGGGAGAAGCAGACTCCCTGCTGAACAAGGAGCAGGCTGTGGGACTTGATCCCAGGACTGTGGAATCATGACCTGAGCTGAAGGCAGAGCCACCCGGGCACCCACGATTTACAAGTTTTTAGTTGAAAAAAAGTACCGATAGGGATAAAGAATTCTATTCCTACTTATTACACTTTTGAGGGATAAATGATGTATTTTATTTATTTTATTTTTTAAGATTCTATTTATTTATTTGTTAGAGAGAGAGAGCACAAGCAGGGGAAGCTGTGGGCAGAGAGGCAGAGGGCTTAGAAGCAAGCAGGGAGCTGGATCCCATGACCTGGGATCATGACCCAAGCCAAAGACAGACACTTAACTGACTGTGCCACCCAGTCATCCCTAAATGACGTATTATAAATGTCTTCCCAGAGAAGAGGAGCCATTCAGTACAACACAGCATTGCTATCCCCAAGGAGTAGGGACTCTGGAGACGAATACTCCAGCTCCTTTATGGGAATCAATTACATTTGAGGGATGAAATAAAGTAATGTTTAACATTTATTTAATAGAAATAAGGTTTATTTACTTATTTTTAATATTTTATTTATTTGACAGAGAGATACACAGCAAGAGAGGGAACACAAGCAGGGGAAGTGGGAGAGGGAGAAGCAGATGGTATACCTGCTGAGCAAGGAGCTCAATCCCAGGATCTTGGTATCATGACCTGAACCCAAGTCAGATGGTTAACCCAAGTCAGATGGTTAAGGACTGAGCCACCCAGGCACACCAGAAATAAGGTTTATTGACAACTTCTAAAACAAAGTCTGGTTTAACTCCTTGCCAAACTATTCACCTTTTCTATGCTTTAATTTTCTTGTCTGCTGGGCTGAGCTAATCACATTATATACCTCAGGGTTATAAGGATCCAACAATGTAATTTTTAAAAAGATTTTATTTATTTATTTGACAGAGAGAAAGAGAGATCACAAGTAGGCAGAGAAGCAGGCAGAGGAGGAGGGGGAAGCAGGCTCCCCGCTGAGCAGAGAGCCCGATGTGGGGCTCCATCCCGGGACCCTGGGATCATGACCTGAGCCAAACGCAGAGGCTTTAACCCACTGAGCCACCCAGGTGCTCCCAACAACGTAATTTTTTAAGGTGAGAGTCTTCATTATTCAATTAATACTGATAGGAAAACAGTTTCACAGTTTAGAAAAACCAATAATAAATGCAAACTTTCAGGATTATATTCCATGCCTTATACCAGAATACATCCCAGATGAATTAAAAATTAGCATCTTTTAAAAAGATACTTAATATAGATAAAGCATCTTCACCAACAGAGAAGAAAAAGAATAGGAAAATGGGCTAAAGACAAAAATGACAGTTCACCGAGTGCAGTTGTTACGTGAAGTACACAGCACTCTGTCTTGGAAGTGTCATTTCTAAGGAAATGGAGATGTGTGAGGATGTACCCATAGGATTTCCTTCTAAAGTATTAATAGTATACATTGTGGGATTATGGAGGAGTTTGTTTATTGATCTGTATCTTCTTTTTTTATAAAACAATAAATATGTATTACTTGTATAATTATGTTTGTGTTTTTTTTTAAAGAAAAGTGGTCCTGCAAACTATAAGAGACTCTTAATGTCACAAAACAAACTGAGGGAGGCCGGGAGTAAGGGGGTAGGGAGAGGGTGGTGGGGTTATGGACATTGGGGTATGTGCTATGGTGAGTGCTGTGAAGTGTGGAAACCTGGCGATTCACAGACCTGTACCCCTGGGGCTAATAACACATTATATGTTTATAAAAAAAATTAAAAGAAAAGTGGTCCTGGACAAAATGGTGAAAACAAAGAATTTTCCTTCACTTTGTGAAATCTATTTCCTTTTCTACAGCACTCCATCCCTCCTTCCAGTCTAATTCCCCATGTGACTTTAAAGATTCAGTCCTAACTCTTACACACACCTGGTTCCCAGCCCAAGTCACACAGTTTCACTACCTCTCAGCCACCGTGGGACCTCTGAACTTTACAGACTGCTCCCACTACTCATTGCTGTTGGCTGTGAGGAGTGAATATAGTTCTACAAAGCAATATCCATTAGTCTAGAGATAAGTTAGAACACAGTTTCTGCTGATGAGGGAAAGGGAACCAGTGTTTTCATCTTTGCATGAGAAAATTGGCACTGTGCGTTATGATTAAGTGATTCCCATGTCTCGAGTAAAATGGCATGCTTCCAGAGGGATGCACGGTGGGAAATCCCCAGCATTCTTGCCAGCAGCCTCCCTGGCTATTCCCTTGGAGGACATGACAAGTCTATTACAGCAGTCTTTCCAACTGAGTCCTGGCACAGCCTCAGAATCCCGACCCAGGACTCCTGAGCACAGTGCTATATCCTAGCTCCTCAAAGCATGGTCTTAAAGATGCAGATAGTCAGGTCCCACTCCAAATGTACTGAATCAGGATCTCCATCTCATTTTCAGGGCTGCTTGTATGGTATACAGCTGTGGCAGAGAATTAGCTAAATATATCCCATTTCACTGAGTATGGTTTGAAGTCACCTAGGATATTTTAGAAAAGGGTTTTACAAACATTATCTCATTCTTCACAACAGTCCTACTAGGGCGACACCATTATCTTCTTCATTTGACAAATAAAGGGAATTGAGACATGGGGAGGGGTCAAATATTCTGAAAGTCGCTAAGCCTAGACTCAAATACTCCAGGTACCATATGAACTTGTAAGGAAAATGATGTATGAGACAAGATCTTGGAATAAAGCTTTTCATAATCTTGAATCATGCCCACAAATAACTTAGATGAAGAAGTATCCAGAACTTCCAAGGGGGTACAAGAGAATGTCATAAACTTTTGAAGGAAAAAGAGGTCACCTTCAAGTTCAATGATCAGAACAGCTTTCATGAAGCAGGTACATGTATTTATTTTTATTTTAGAGAGAGAGCAAGAAGAGGGGCAGAGGGAGAGAAACTCAAGCAGACTCCCTGCTAAGCAAGGAGCCTGACTCGAGGCTTGATCTCAAGACCCTGAAATCATAACCTGAGCTGAAGTCAAGAGTTAGATGCTTAACCTGCTGAGCCACCCATGTGCCCTTCATGAAGGTGCTTTTTTTTTTAAAGATTTTATTTATTTATTTGACAGACAGAGATCACAAGTAGGCAAGAGAGGCAGGCAGGGAGAGAGAGGAGGAAGTAGACTCTCCGCGGAGCAGAGAGCCCGATGTGGGGCTCGATCCCAGGACCCTGAGATCATGACCTGAGTCGAAAGTAGAGGCTTTAACCCACTGAGCCACCCAGGCGCCCCATGAAGGTGCTTTTTAAATGTAGCCTTGAAGGATGTAAATAAGGGGGCTGATAGGAAGAGACTAAATGAATTACACTCTTAAACAGGATCTGACATAGAGGAAATGCTCAGTGAATATCAGCTATTATAATTTATCTCTACTGTGTTGTATTAGTTTCAGGTGTACAATATAGTGACTCAACAATTCCATACATCCTCCAGTGTATGCACTCCTTAATATCCACTGCATATTTCACCTGCCCCCTATTCCCCACTCTGGTAACCTTCAGTTTGTTCTCAAGAGTCTGTTTCTTGATTTCTCTTTCTCTCGTTTTTTCCCTTTGCTCATTTGTTTTGTTTCTTAAGTTGTATGGCAACTAACTGGAATTAAAATAAAAACTTAAATAAAATAAAAAGAAAATTGTTAAAAGTACAAATTTTCATGACATAATTAATGAATTTGTGTAAAACTGAGCCAGAAAATAGTTCAATTTAGATACAAATTTGTTAAAATGGTATATATTGTATTATATAAAGAAATAAAATATTTGTAATGTGTAAATTTTACACATTAATTATTAATTGATTAATTAATTTAATTAATTTATTTTTTATATATTATATATATTTTTATATATATTTATAAAATATATATATTTTTATAATATATAATTATATAAAATAATTTAATTAATTAATTATTTTAATTAATTATTTTAATTAATTAATTAATTAATAATTAATTGATAAATGCTGTTACTCATCTGTTTTTTCACTCTCATTATGTTTTATAAGTTATAAAATATTTTAAAGGAAAAAATGTATCTCTACTGTATCCACCTGTGTGTGTGTTTGTGTGTGTGTGTGTGTGTGTGTGTGCTGTAACAGTTTATAATATATATGGTGAGGGTCTCTATAGAAGCCACATGGTGGGTACAAATCCACCAAGCTTACCTAACCCAGATTTCAAATGTCTCTCCAGGAGGTCATTCTGAGAAATCGGAAGACCACATCCCATATGTGAATGCCCTCCTCCTGCTGGTCTGGTCACTGTCCAAAAAACCCACAAGAGGGATGTGTGATGTGACTTTTTGTAAACTCATCCACATCTTGCTGCTTAGCCCATGTAGGTGACTACATGGAAGTAGGGGGTGACTACTTCCTTCAGTCCATTCCCTGGGATTGAGGGGGTCATACCCACTGTCTGGGGGAGTCACAGTTCAGTCCCCTGAACTGCTTTGTGGAGATATCATTGCAGGGGATTCCTTCTGTGTCTTCTGACATCAGATATGGAATGGGTACCCGTCTTGTAGTGGATGGACACATTTTGTTCTCAGATGTTGGGGCCATCTCACCTCAAGCCTGACACCCAAATATCCAGGACTTGTGGGTTTTGGAGACTGGAAGACATCATTTGAAAGCGTGGAGCCCTCAAGTCCTGGTTGTGTGACCTTAAGCAAGTTACCAATCCTCTCTGAGTCTCGGGAAAATGCCCACCATGGAGGATATCTGTGTGTTTTAGTAATGTGCGCCAAGTGCCTGGCTTCTAGCCACCTTCAAAAAATTTTCTGAGCACCTGCCATGTGTCTGAGTACTGTTCTAGCTGCTGAGGACACAAGAGAGAACAAAACCAACAGAGTCCCCGATTTTATAGATTAGGTCAGTAAATACATATAGCAGAGAATGGCAAGTGCTACATAGAAAGATAAGGCCAAGCTGGAGGAAAGGGTATGTTGGGGTATACTGGGGGTGGAGGGATTATATTTAGGGTGGGTGGGAAGGCCTCACTCAAAGGGGTCGTTAGAGCAAGAGACCAGAGGGAAGTGATGCTAGAGAGAGAGAGAGAGACACACACACACACACACACACACACACTCTGACTTCAAGGTTTTTATCTTGGTGGTTCTCTTCACCGGGGACAGTACCCCTAGATAATCCCATGGCTGATTCCCTTACCTCCTTCAGGCCTCTCTGCTTCTTATTTCCTTCCTGGTGAGGCCTTCTCAGACACATCCTTTGGAAAATAGCTGCAAACCACAGTCAGTCTCTACCTCCTCACCCTATTTAATTTCCATAGCACTCATCACCACCTGACATACATCTATTATGTATTGGCTTAATGCCAATGTCTCTATTTTTAAAATATTTTATTTATTTATTGGAGAGAGAGAACAAGCAGGCAGAGCAGCATAGGGGGAGGGAGAAGCAGGCTCCCCGCTGATCAGGGAGCCCAATGCTGGGCTCAATCCCGGGATCCTGGCAGACACTTAACCACTTAACAGACTGAGCCACCCAGGAACCCCCTCTTATCCTTTTACAAGCTCTCCCTTTTTAAAAAATTTAAATTCAATTAATTAACATATAACATTATTTATTTCAGGGGTATAGGTCTGTGATTTGCCTATCTTTAGAAGAGAGAGGTTGGCAAACTATTGCCCATGGGCCCAAACTGACCCACTATCTGTTTCTGAAGATAAAATTTTATAACAATACAGCCACACCCATCCCTTTACATATTGTCTATGGCTGCTGTTGCATTTCAATAGCAGAGTTAAGTAGTTGTGAGAGAGACCAGATGACTCTCTTACCTTAAACTATTTGCTATCTGGTCCTATACAAGAAAGTTTGCTGACCTCTGTTCCAGCAAGGAACCCCTGTAGAAGCAGGAATTTTGTTTTGTTTATAGCTGTATTCCCAGGTCCCAGTGATGAGGGAGCAGAAGTCTAGCTGGAGACAAAACACAAGCTGATACCCTGCAACCCCCCTCCACCCCATTCCTGGGTGATATATATATATATATATATATACACACACACATACCTGATCAGCGGGGAGCCAGCTTCTCCCTCCCCCATGCTGCTCGGCGCATATATATATATATATATATATATATATATATATATATATATATGACATTCTTCCAGGAAGCTCCAGACTATCTTAATGTTAATGCCTTGCTAGAGGGAAAAACAACTTTAACTTGACAATGGCAAGGCCTCCATATCCTTCAGTCCTCTTTAGCATATGAAAATTCTTTCGAAAACCTCCCTTTTCCTTACCTTCTCCAACTCCCAAGTATATAAATAGTCACCCCTCACAACCCTCTTGCAGCACCTCTTCTGCCCACAGGTCCTACCCCCATGCTTTAATAAACCACCGTTTTGTGCCAAAGACATCCTAAGAATTCTTTCTTGGTCCTGGGCTCTGGACTCCACCCCACTGAACCTCACCTACATTCCAAAACCACATCACAGCACAGTGCTTGGCTATATTTGGCATATAGCAGGCCCTGAAGAAATGTTAGTTTATTGAATTAATGGATGAATGTAGGAGAAGAGTGATTGGAATAACCAGAAACGTTGTCCAGGCTTAAGTTGGATCATGAGTTATGCTAAAGGGCTTGGCTGTTGTTCTCTGATGATGGTGGGGGTGTCCTGTGAGGGTGAGGGTGAGGGAAACTCTACATTCTGTCACTGAAGAGGTTAAATGGCTGTTTCTACTATGAGATCACTATTATTCATGACAACATGATGTTAGAGACATCCTGTAACTGTTACAGAACCTGGACTGGGTCCTGACAGAAGAACCAAGTGGCACTTGGAGACTTTGGAGGATCGGAGGTTTATTTAACACCAGTGAGCTCAGAGGAGAGTGTTCTCCAAAGGTCTGAGCCCTGAGCACAAGCAAAAAGGGTAATTTATACCCTTCTACTTCCACATACTTGGTACTTTTGGCACCCACGGGAAATGGGGTAGGGAGGAAGAACAAGAAGTCCCTTAAAACAATGGGCGGGGGACGCCTGGGTGGCTCAGTTGGTTAAGCAGCTGCCTTCGGCTCAGTTCATGATCCCAGCGGCCTGGGATCGAGTCCCACATCGGGCTCCTTGCTCAGCAGGGAGCCTGCTTCTCCCTCTGCCTCTGCCTGCCACTCTGTCTGCCTGTGCTCGCTCGCTCTCTCTCCCTCTCTCTGACAAAAAAAAAAAAAAAAAAAA